>DF357374.1:91831-111782 GCA_000787875.1 Solanum virginianum | reverse complement strand
GTTCCATCTTAAAAATTGATCATCTAGACACCTCTAAAATTTGTGTATCATGTCAGTATCGGGTGTCCACAAGACACAATAAGTATTTAGTTGCCAATTGTGATCAAATTAAAGTGTTTAGATATTCACTCTTCAAGTTGGAATACTTACTTGCTAGCTAAGGCTAAGTTTGAATGTTTGTCTATTATGCCTCTAGATTAATCAGTGAAGATGGACAACATAATACCCCTTTTCTAAATGAAAACACACTTCACACCTGTTGATCAAAACTTCTGACATACAACAACATACCCAATGGAATTACACAAGTAGGATCTGGAGAGGGTAAAATGTACGCTGACCTTACCACTATGTCATAGAGATAGAGAGGTTATTTTCGGAAGACCCTCATCTGAAAAGTATCAAGCCCAAAAGCATTTGAAAAGACAAAGTTTGATGCTAAACATCTTCTGCAGAATGTACATCTTAGAAGGTTTTCCGGCAAAAGTTTCAAACAAATGAGAAGCCACCCAAGAATTACTAGAAGTCCAGTTAGTGCTAAAAGTTACCAGATGGCGAGCAATTTATTCCAGATCAGCAGTATACAATGAATAAGCAAACCATTTCATCTCCCATAGTCAACAACAAACCACTGAGCAAACTAGAATGGTGAACTCTATTCTGGTGGATGGGAATCCTCTTGATCCGTCTCGTTATCACTACGAGAGGCAACCAACTGGTCTGAATCAGAGTCTTCTGCAGTTATAGCGCCTGTGCTATCATTATCTTGGTTGCCAAAGATGTATGAAAATGACAGTGGATTATATGTGGAGCTTGCCTTCTTCAGTCCCTGAATAGCTTTGATTGCCGCAAGGGTACTTCGATATATATCCACATTTTCTTCCACAAGTGGCAACGCCGGAGAAACATTTGACGCATAAGAAGTGGTTCCTCCCGTTGGCTCTTCTGCAGTAGCATCTGATTCCACAACTTCTGCTTCCAAAGGAAATAGGAGCTCGAGATTTTCCTCACACTCACGGACTAATCTATTTAAAGGCTCTGTTGTAAAGAAGGGCTGATCAAGAGCAAGTTGTGTGAAGGGAAGACGCAACAAATCTCCCCAGTTCGTTTATCAAACTTCTTCAAAATCTTAACAAGACCTGATGGAACAAAACAATTTGTTATAGAAAGCTGATGGGACTTACCTTGAAAAAAAATATTAAATAGGCTGTAATTCAGGTTGTTATTCCCTCTAAAACAAGAGCAATATGACACTCGAATACAAATGCTTGAGCAATGGTAACTAACTGATATCATAAATATATATATATATATGCTTCAAATAGAGTGTACATGCTGTGTTACCTGCAAAATTTAGAGAGCTGTAATTTTTAAGAAGAACCATCTCCCCGTGTATGGCAACAAAGTCTTTACGTATACCCATCACTTCATCACTAAATTCACCGTCTTTTGTGAGAACTCCATCTTTGCCACTCTTCTCCTTCACTCTTTCAATTCGTTCCTTCAATTCCTGGAATAGAAGTATATGAGATAGGATCAACTCCCATACCAAAGACTCATTTTTGAATATTTATTCAGTTATTTTTTTTTCGGGGGGGGGGGGGGGGTTTAAAAAATTGGTCTGGTCACATGGGCCATTTTATTTATATATGCAAAAAAAAAGTCTGAAGGAAACAACTCAATCGACCCAAACCCAATGCATATTTATTTATTTATTCATTTCTAAAGTTTTACTTGCTTCCTTGGGGCATATTTTCTTGAACCCGTCCTTCTCAATCTTACCTCTCCAAGACCAAGAAAAAGAGAGAGAGAATTAAAAGTTCCCTATTTTCAGTCCCCTTCTGGAACTCCATTAGAAAGGATCAATCCAAGTCCAAATGGAAAAAGTTCCCTTGATAAATTCAACCAAAATAATTTTCCTTATTCCCCATCTACCACCACAATTTTTTTTTAGGTGGACACCACGAGCGAATGTCATCCTCCACGGCATAACAACAAAATTATATATTGCATCATTCATTTCACCACTAGACAATCCTTATAAGACTAAGATATATATCCATTTTTTACCCAAGGCATGAAACAGATAAGAGTAACTTCGAAAGTCCAATCCCTCCATTCCAAATTTTATCGGATTCTGATTAGTAGAAAGAAAAAAGGGAAAAAAATGCTCATTATGAGATCCCGCCAAATGTGGTTGTCAAGACCAAATTTCAGCCTATGCATGCTTCTGATAAACTGTTCAGCATTCATGAAAAAATTGACTACCTGTATAAAGTTACATTATCAAGACTAATCAAATTAAGTGTAATTTTCCGATCGACACCCCTCAAGTATATGTGGCTCCACCACAGCATCAGACCATTGATCAACTCAGCTATTAATTAAAAATGATGATTTTTAGGGTTGCTAGTATGTTCAAGTGTCAATTGTTTCAAATATATTGAACTTCACCATATTGAAAGCAAGGCTTATTTCATATCTTTTACTTGTGCACGAGCTAGAGCCAAAAAAGCAAACTGTACAATATAGACAGCGCCAATCCATTGTGACTGAATTCATAGGCAAGTTCAACTCTATATTCATATTTAGGTGTCTATCTTATGTAATACTGCTTGTGGCCACATTAGATGCATGCTTATTAACAAGAAAAACTTGCAGTTGAAAAATAGCACAATAAACCAGCAGTTGTGAGACGAGAAATAAACCATCAATCCCTTGCCAAACTGGGCAGCAATCATACAACAACGACGAAAGTAACTGGCAGCACCGTAAAATTTGGAGGGACTTTTCTTAGGGAATCTAAGTCTAGGGATGCTATGTTGTATTCATATGCAACACATGAAGACATGGAAAGTGCCTTGGGTGGAGTGGGCTGGGGGGAGGATTTGATGGAGGATGAAGGAACCATATGAGTGGTTTCATCAAATAAGTCAATGATGCAGGGGTTCATTCTTACTACATATTTTCATCAAATAAACATTCTTACAATTTTCTGTCTTTTGTGTTGAAAAATACTTGACATTCGGGACAAAACAATCTAATCATGCAAGTACACGATTCCAAATTTCTAGTGGTAATTGATAACAAACCCATGTCAATGAAGTGACCTAAACTTTTTCTACTTTGACCAAAATAATGGTAATGTTTTCGTAAGTGAAAATTTTATCTCCAGAACTCGAATTAATATAAACTATAACTATGTTATAGTGCTTCAAACATAATGCACATCTCTCCTTTTTTTTTAAAGATCAGGTAAGGTGGAATTTCATTAAAATTGCATCTGTAGATGCTGAAGGCAAACTTAATGGGCATCTTACTGCTAATCCTTCCATAATATCAAATGGCAGGCAAATATTTTAACCACTCTTTGGCCAAAATCAATATAACAATTTGTTCAAACAGGTTATTTTAAGTAATTCAACTAAATAGACCTGAATAGCGTAGAATGATATAGTTGTTTGATTGATGGATTGACTGGCTGTATCTACGCTATTTAACTAAATAAATCAACATAGGTTGTTTTGTTCATTAAGCACCTACGAGTTGACCAAGCAACCGAAGAAGTGGGTGTTCCTTTGAGGCTAGATCAACAAAAAAGACACTAGGTGATTTTTTTCAAAGGTTATCTACAGAAATGTTGGCCGTTAGAGTTACCCATACCTATATTGGTGGGACGTAACAGGAACTCGGGAGATTCAAGGTGGACATAATTGGCTTGGGACCACATTTATAAGATTAAAAATAACCTACGTTGTGTTGATTATGACAGCAGTATTATAATTTAAGATATGTAGAGTCATTTCTTAAAATAGTTCAACAAGTTGGAAAGGCACTAAGATGGAATATACCATCAATATACTCTTATGCTTCAGCTTAACTAAGAATATTCTCCAGGTAGCTCCTGTGATACCATCCCTAAACACTTATTTATTTGTTTTTGCATAAATCTATCTCCTCTCAATGCTGCAGCTATTAAGTTCTTGTCACCCCTCTATTGCACTTCAAATACTGTCATCAATTTCCATAATTCCAATTGACCTGCTTTAAACTTCCGCAGAATTGCAGCCAATGCTGCATCCAAACATTTACGTGTGGCAGCAGATGAGACCTTAAAAATCTCTTCATCTAGGTAATTTCTTCCATCTACCAACCTTGACGGACAGAGTTATCTGGTACTTATGTTGATGGAAGATAGCAGCTGCCCGTGAAATTAGTTGAGGGTACTTATGTTGATGGAAGATAGCAGCTGCCCATGAAATTAGTTGAGATGCGCACAAGTTAGAGTGAACACCACATTTATCAAGAAAGAAATAAAGTCTCTCCATTCTATTCATCATACGCTAGAGCTCCAGTGTAACAAGCAGTGCTTGTACACCCCTGCTTCACACCTTTCACGATCCGTCAAAAGTTTAAACAAGAAACAAAAAACAATTTGGGGAAATTAAGTTGTAAGTTGGAATAATCAGCAATAAAGATCACAGCTAATCCCCGTGCAATATACAAGATTAATGTGGTAAAAGAATATGCATCAACCAAAAATTCAAACAAAATCCTAATAAATTGGGGTTGCAGAGTATAATGGATTCATATAGGCATCCCCAATTTGATTGATTAACACACTAAGATTTGTAGGAAAGAAGAAAAGAAACCTGGAAGCGAATAATGAATTCCTCCTCTTTATCGACATAGAAATCGTTGAATTTGTCAAGTTCCTCATTGAGAATCCTGACGAACCAGTCCTGCAAGGGCGGCGGCGGAGGCGGAGGATTGTCACCGGCATCAGGAAGATTATCGGCGGTGGAAGGAAGGTGCTTGAGAAGCTTCTTGAGGGGTTTGTAACACAAATACTTGTCCCTCCATTCGGGTAGGGTTTCTTCTAAATGTGTTGTAAACTCTTTCCCGAATTTCATAACAAGATTCCAGAAAAATACAACAATCAAATCAATTTCACCTTATTTGGATTAAAAACAAGTAATCTAAATAATTTCCTTTGGTTATCATGTGATGAAAGAACAGAAAGTGTTTTTTTTATTATTATTATAAGATGCATAAAGGGGTATCAGTAATGGTAAACGCAGTGAGGCCTTATGGAGTATTCTTTGTTGCTTTTTTGGATTATTTAAGAATATGATCCAATGAAGATAAATATTAATGATACGCATATGCTAGAAAATTGACTTTATTCCTTAGGGCAAACTGCAGACTTGCAATGGAGTTGGGAATCTTTTGATTACAGCAACAGACCAATGAACAAATTCATATTCAACAAGTCAACATAAGAATTTGATAATGGCTTTTAATGTGCATGAAAGGAATTTTACATGTACAAATGGAGATTCAATTCAAGCACAGCTGTGTTTGTCCTCTCAATCAGGCAACCCACGTTTCTTTCTTATTTTTAAATTTTTTATTTAAATTGAGAGCGACGGAAAAGGAAAAAAAAAGAGAATTGTGAATAAGGTGCAAGATTGAATTTAAATAGTCAATCAAAACTTTCTGTATTCATTTTTACTTGTCAGTATTTTATTTTTCGAGATCAACTTGATTAAATTTCAAAACTATTTCTTTCGTTCATTTTTATTTGTCTCTTATTAACTTGACACATAGATTAAGAAATAGTAAATAATACTCCCTCCGTCTCAAATTAATTGAATTTTTTAGACTTTTTTCAATGTTCAAAATAGTTAAATTGGTCAAAGTTCAAAAAGAATGTTTGAAACTTTTTTCATATTTGCCCTTAAGAATGTTTGAAACTTTTTTCATATTTGTCCTTTCATTTATTGAAGTTTTATATTTTCTACGAAATAAATTATACTATATATTTATGATTTCACAAAGGTAATAGTGGAAAGTATAGTGTAAATTTTATCTTAAAATGCTTTTCTTAATATGTGTGTATTACCTCACAAATTCAATTAATATAGGACAAATGAGTAGTGTAATTTTACCAAATTACCCTTTCAATATAATAAATACAATATCTTGGAAATTGTAATAGAGAGATGACTATAATTAATGATAAGGATAAATTAGGAACTATGTGTAAAATTATCTCTTGATTTCATAAAGTGGACAACTATTGTTGGACATCTCAAAATAGTATAATGGACGAATAAATATGGACGGAGGGAATAAATTGAAGTAGCTAAATTTAATATCTAAAAGTTACATGGTTGAAAACAATACGAAAAATACTATAAGTTGTAATCCTTCTCATATTAATATGATGAAAAATTATATCTTAAAATATTAATCAAAGTTCATATAGTTTGAACTCGATAAGTGAATTAATGATAAGTAAAAATAAACGGAGGAAATAGTTTCTTAAATTGTAAATGGGAGAGTGAAATTCAAATAGAAATTCAATTTAGATAGTAAACGAACTTAATTATTAAGATTTTCTAATAGAATGTATTACAAGATTTAGAATCAAATTTAGATAATCAATTAACTAAATTATTAAAATAAAAAATAAGGGAGTGAATTCAAATTTAGATAAATAATCAATTAAACTATTAAGAATTTCCTATTTAAAGCATATATTAATGATAAAAAAAAAATTTAGTACTATTTATAGTGATTTCGATAAATATATGACATATTTTAAAAGATATTATTAACATAAATTATATACTATGTATTTGCACCTTAATTTTGTCCTGTCACATGAATTGAGTACCACCAAAATGCAGAAGTTACATCATTTCATAAAATAGAATGAATTAAATTAAATTATGTTATCATTGTTTAACTTGGCACGATATTTAAAGTAAAAGATTTTTTTTTGAAATTTGTAGTTTAAAATTATTCATAAATATTTGTGTGATAAAAGAAAAATTTTAACTTAAAATTATTTATAATTCAAGTAAGGTGACTTTTTCTTTTGACGGATTAAAAAGGAAAGGTCATAAAATAGGATAAATGTAATACCATTTTACAACGTGACATACTTTTTTTAAGTCTATCTTTAAAAAAATTATAATTTTACTATAATTATAAATAATTTAACTTAAAAATTTCTTTTTTCATTAATAAAATTCATTAAATCTCACCCAATACAAATATGTAAATATATGTAAAAATTATTTTAAATTACAAATCAAAAGATGTCACGTAAAATGAAACTGTGAGTAATTTAGAATGAATTTGTGAAGTATTCTTACTTTCACCCTTGAATCAACAAAGTCGTTAGAATTTGCTTGTCACATCACAAGAGTTTTTTCCATTTATTTGAGAAATTAATGAATTGCAAGTTTCCAACAGTCAATTAGTAAATATCAAGTGGATTGACCCGTTCATCCCAATCAAGATTAAGAAGTGCAAATCGCATCGGCTGAAGAAAAATAGAATTCGATAGTTTGAAGAGTTTCCTTCTCTCCTCCATAGCAACGCAGCTTATGGCGAGTTCTAGCGTAAGTTTTTTAGTTAAATTTGATTGTTATTCGTATTACTTGTAATTTTGTAGCAAAGGAAATAGGATCTGTTGTAGCAGAAGCATAATATTTAAGTTGTATATACTTACTCGTTTTATAGGGCTCTGCTTTGCAGCTAGGAATAATCTCATGTCTATGCTGCCTATATCGTTTTCTATCAGTAGAGTCTTTACTATGGATTTCTCTTTTACTTTCCTTTGTGTTGAAGCGGGATATGGGTGTTTAATGAGATAGGTTTGGGCAATTCTCCTTTGGTTGAGCTAGTGAGTTAGCCTCAGACCTATTTTACATGACATGAAAGCACGACTCATCTCACCAGTGTTGGACACCTGAAAATTAAAAATTACCCACTCATGATGAGCACCAGGCGTGAGGTGAGGTGTTGAAGTGGGACAAAAGTTTACATTAATGGTTGATGAGATGAGTGGACTCCTTATGCTTTTGAGTTAGGCATAAGGCTTAATTTTACACTTTGATTGGTTCTAAAAGTACTTATAAAATCATGAATAAAAATTTATTGTCAGTAGACACTTTCATTTTGTTTCACTGCCATATTCATGAACTCTTTCAGGATTAAACTTGAGTTAGTGCTAAAAAGATTTTGTTTTCTGTAGGCAACGAAAAACAAAAGTGTTGATTACTCTCACTTTGTATCACTTCCATTGTCCTTGCATCCTGAAATGGTCACCAAGTTCAACAATTTTCAGAACTCTGTGCTTGGAAATAATAAAGTTAATCAAGATGAAAATTCTTATCCCTACATTTCCTTCTTATGTTTAATTTAGCACGGGGGCTCATTGCTTTCTTCGTTATGTGGTAATCTCTGACACAGTTGACAAATGTTTTTCGACTCAACAGATTTGGGAATCGAGAAGTCATTGTTTATTAATCCAAAAACATTTCACTTGACGGTGCAAATGCTGAAACTTGAGAATACTGATCAAATTGAAGCTGCTGCAAAGGTTCTGCAGGTAAAGGTTTATACTTAGATGGCCATTTTATTCCTTTAGTAATATATTTTTCGTTGTCTAAATTTTCAAAATAAATAAATCGTTTTCATTGTTCTTCCAGAGTGTCTCACCAAAAATAGTTGATGCTTTGGAGAGACGACCTGTGTATATAAGACTGCAGGGCTTGGTAAGTCTTTATCAAAGCTATGCAATTACAGGCTGCTGTAAATTTGTAAATGTGCATTAACTTAGAACCTTCAACCATGTCACTGGTAGCAATAATGACCAAATTGGAACTACACAAAGGAAATGAACAAAATGATTTAGTACTGCAAAAAGAATCTTCTATTATATAGAGTGATGTCATTTTCCTTTTCACGTGACTCCAATCTCTTTATGGATGCTTCTTCGATTGGTTGATCCCCGTGTGTGTATTAGGGAGATAGACTACATGTCATGTAGATGCTTAGATGCTGAATGTTTCGAAACTGTTGCCTATAATAAGATTTCACAAAGTCATAACTTTTCTTGGCCTGGAACTCAAATTGGTTCTTATTCTGCAGGCCTGCATGAAAAATAGAGGTACTCCAGCAAAAGCTTATGTTGTACATGCTCCTCTGGAAGTAATTGGTGGTAAAGACAGACTTATACGTGCTTGCCGTATCCACAATTTCTGGCGTCTTCTTCCTTCACCCTAGCCACTATTTTTTATTTCTCTGTTGTTTTTAGGGAATTCAGAACCTGCATTTGTTATACCTTAGCCTTTCTAGGGGTGATAATTAAGGCATTTATTAAAGCTGGTCTTGTTCTTGAAGAAGATGCAAATCATGAGTTACAGGTACAGCTCTCAATGTGTTAATTCTTTATTCTGGTTAATTTTGTTGGAAATTTCTTTATTGTTTGTCCGCTAAGGCTCTCCCTTTGACCATTCAATCTAGTGCTGCAGCGTCCTTGGTTTCCTTTTCCTCGTTGACTGCTCCACTTTCTTTTCTTGTAAAAGCAATTTATTCATCACAATGAAGGGTCTAGTAGTGCCCCCAGAGCTTTCGTCTATGGTTCAAAAGCATGGTATTCAAGTGGAAAAAGGTGGACAGGCGGGCTCATTATTCATTGAGTTTCGGAACTTGTCTCACTGGCCTTCAGGGATTTCTTGGCTATAGGAAAAAGGACCTAAAAGCATAAGGCACTTGATAGAGAATCTCTTAATACAGCCAGAAATGGTTCAAACTTGTTTTGAAAAGGGAAGCAGATTTACTCACTACCAAGAATCAATATGGCTGCAACCATTTTATGTTTGATACCTTTAAAATTTGGCTTTCTTGAATCCTGTTTTATTCTCGCCTCCTACATTTCAACTATATCCCTGGAACTTGTTTCTTCAGTTGCATTATGCTTGCTGGTGCTTTCTTGTGGTGTCATTTGCTTTTGTTCTGGTATCAAACATTAAATATTTCAACATTATGATTCAGCTTATTCAAGTATACAGTTACTTTCTCGATACATTTTATTGTCTCTGGTGGGTTTTTTTCCCTCTTCCATGGAACTCTCCTAGTGAAAATTCCTAAATTTATCTTTCTTTTTCTATTTTTGCCATCTTCTTATACAGTTGCATGCGACAATAATGAATGCGCGACATAGAAGAAGGTGACATTTTCAATTCTCTCATTCTGCCTTGTTTATTCTCAACTTAAAGTCTATTATGATTCTACTAATTGCATTATCTTTGCTGTTTAAGGTTGTCACTCACTTACTGTTATGTAAATTGTAGCCAAAAAAAATCAGAAAAAACTGATCCCTTTGATGCACGAAGAATATTTGCTCAATATGGCTCAGAAGAATGGGGAGAGTGTCATATTCGCGAAGTTCATCTTTCACAAAGGCATGTCTATGATCACAATGGTTATTTCCATTGCTGTGCTTCCATCCCATTTCCAGAAGAGAAGCAGGGTGTGTTTCCTATGATAAAAAATGTCATTCAAAAAACATTTTCTTGAAAAATATGTTCTAGACGTTCTCACATTATCTGGTGTGTGTAAATGGTTGTTCATATATGTCATGTCATGGACGCTATCTACAGCTTTTGGAATGGTGGTTGTATTATTATTTAATTATTTTGGTGTTAAAACGTATTATATTGCATCATTTAATGCAACAACAGATAAGGTGTGATTTCAAATCATAAGAAGATAAAGAGATCTCATTTTCTTTCTAGGGGTTTTCCCATGAGGCAAGCGTATGTTAAAATTCAAAACCACTGAAAATGAAAACTTACACAGATATATTATGTTAAAAAATATTAACCATATATAATAATAATAATAATAATTTATTTCGCTAAACATTTATAATACATTTAAATATAATTTTAACATATTACAAAAAACTACTCATAAAACATATAAAATACAAGTTTTATGGATGGATAATACATTTATCTCACACTATAATACATCGTGTCAATTTTTTACCAAACAAGTACAATATATTTTAAATACTTATAATACATTTATATTGGATGCATAATTTGCTTTTAATACAAGTGCAGACTTTTAATAATATTGCATTATATTGCTGTAAATCATAATAAGTAAATAGTATAGCTAAAATTAATAATTATTCGGTCAAGTAATTTTTCCAAAGAATATAGGAAAAATAACATAATTAGGCTTACATATAATATGTATTTACATTATACAACTATAGTTTAAAAAAATGACAATTTATAGCTATAGTTAGGGTTTTGTTACAATTTTCTATCTCCTCTCTTCCTCTCTCACCTCTCTTCTCTCTCTACAATTTCTTGCAGATATACAATTACAAAGGTATACCAACTGCATATATACAATTATTTTAACATATATACATAGTCAATTCGACAGATATACATATATAATTTGTCTCTCTCCTCCCTCCTCTCATTCTCGTTTGTTAGATATACAAATGCATATGTATACTAGTTACACATATACAATTATTTGACAGATATACCATACGATTTGATAAATATACATATACAGTTCACCTCTCTCCTCCCTTTCTCAATCTCGCTCGCCTCTCTCCTCCTCTCAAGGTCAAATAGCTGAGGTCATATTGTATAATTATAGAAAATA
The DNA here is from genome assembly GCA_000787875.1 of Solanum virginianum. Classification (NCBI taxonomy): domain Eukaryota; kingdom Viridiplantae; phylum Streptophyta; class Magnoliopsida; order Solanales; family Solanaceae; genus Solanum; species Solanum virginianum. Next base: position 100,286 of record DF357374.1, on the reverse strand, counting down.
TAACTATTTAACCATATTAAGTTTCAAGCCTAGGCTATTTATGAAAGTTTTCAAGAATATATAGGGCGTGATCCTTTTGTGCCCAGAGCTAGAAGCCCATTTCGTTATTCATCGAAGTAGTTCCAACTTCCAATCCCTTAAATTTGTTGGATATTTGATTATTGAGGCCCATTTATTTTCTCGGTAAATGGAATTGGCCTATCCGGCCCAGCTACATTACTTTGTACTCGATAAATAGAGCGCAACCTCAGAATTCCGGAAGTAGGGTTCCCTATCACCATTAACGAGAGAGCTTGCAGCTTTCAACGGAGGATGAATTTTGAAGTAAATTCTTTGGATTATTTTTATAAATTTTATTATTCGTAATACTTTCGTTATGTGGAAAGTTGCACCAGGAAATAGGATCTGGGGCTGTATATGTCCAGATGCCTAATATATAGTAATAAGTGCATATATTGATTTTATAGGGCTCCGCTTTGCAGCTAGGAATTATCCCCGGTCCATGCTGCCTGTATCGCCCTTACATTCATTCAACTTTTATTTTTTGAAAATCTTTTGGCTATAATATTGTTGAACAAAATATTATTCAACAATCTTTTTTTGAGCTTCTTTTGGTTATAAAGACGTTACTTTTCTCCGTCACACAGAAATATTCTTTTTTGAAATCGAATTTGTCTAATGGTGATTTGACCAAGTTTATTCATTAGGAAAAAAATGGTAGTGGGGTTGTGTTACCATTTTAAAGGAAAAAAATTATTTTCGTTCAAAATTGAAGATGCCACTCTAAAATCAACCAGCAATTTGCATTTGTAAAATGAAAAAAAAAATTATTTTCCTCACAATGCAAAAAAGGGAGGAGTGTCGAAGAGAATAGCTAAAGAAATCAACTTATGACTTAATATAAATAGAATGTTATTCGATTGTGGCAAAGATTCCAATTAGGTCTAGTGAGTCATGAGATAAGGTTTTTCGTTAATATTAGCATCAATATTGATATTGATTATGAATGAGCTAATATTGTGAAAAATATTTTTTTTATTGATGAAAAACGATTTGTGTTTGGTCAATTAATTTCAAAAATATTTTGATTAGCCAATATTATTTGACAAATTTAAAACAGGTGTTTCTAAAGTATGTTGTCTTTGGGAGCATTTCCATATGATAATCGGCACTCATCTGATGAGTAGGTTAATATAGGAGGCCTCGTAGAAACGGGTCCTGTGGGCTTGTTAAGTCCTTTTTGTCCCAAAACTAGAAGCCCAATGGCCTCTTTAATTAACTAGTCCAAAAATATTATGCTATTTCCAGAAAAACAAATTCAATTATACCAACAATAACAGATGTGGAATTCAATTTAGTTTTTAGGATAGAAAAGTTAATATTATTCAGAAGTTAGTTCTATTCTTGGTTCAATATTTCCAGTGTTTTTTTTTATGGAAAAAAAAAAGTTTGGGGCGGGGAAAGGAAAAATTGAGATGAGATTACAATATGGAGAATCGAATCGTCACCAACAAGACAGGAGTTTAGATAGCTAGCTACTAACTTCCACTGTTTCGTGTGTCATTTCACTGTAGATACTCATTTACTTGTCCAATAGAAATAGTGATTGGATATATGTAGCTTCTCTTAATAAGAATTCCATCCGTAAAAGCGGCTTATATTAAAATTTCACATGCAGCCTTTATAATAATAATACTCTACTCTTTCTATCTTCTTTATCAATAAAAAAAATAATAATTAATTATTGAATAAATTAAGTATTGCTCCTATGTCTTGAGAGTCTAAACTCTATACATTGCTAATGTAGAAGAATTTTCCTCAATTATATCACATAATCACTTAAATGTTATGTCCCTTCTTCACTTTTACTTATTCAATATTTCAGAAATAAATATTTACTTCCAACATAATAAAATTATTTATTTCCCAATTTATCCTCAATAAAATTACTTAGTATTTTTCAAATTATTTCTCAAAACCTAAGATTATACATCAATTAATAAAAATATTATAATAAAATACTCATATTAATTATTATTTTTTAGGAATCTGCAACGTCCAAATCTTACTTTAGGTGTTATTAAAAAATTTGTGTCAATCGATATTTCATAATCGTACTGTGGTTGAAGGGATAAGCAATTCAATTAATAACTTTTTGACTTAACTATCTTTTCAAATTTTCTATCAATAATGTCTTGTTTATGACATGATTTTGATTGTGAAGTACCTATGAAACTAACAATTTTTATTTCTCTCTAGGGAAAGTTTTTTTTTCTACTTTTTACTATGTTTATGCACTTGCCCAAAGTTACAATTAACTTTATTAGTACCATCTTTGAAACACATTTTGGAGTAAAAAAAAAAAAAACTTATATGTACTCTATGTATAAAATCATAAATTATTAAGTGATGTGAGAATATATGTACCATTTAATACAGACTCATCCAATCCAAAATGTCTTAGGTTTTTTAACTAAAATATTTTTAATTATGAATTTCTTTTCTTTTTATGTTGGCATAATTATCATTAAATTTTGTATATTGAATTGAATTGAAATGTGACAAATGCAAGTTTGAAAAAGAATTAAATATCTTATTTTACCTTTGTCAAATATATTACCACATTGCACAATTAAATGAAAAAGACATGTGTGATAAATAAAATATTAAAAATATTAAAGATATTATAATTTGATACAAGTCCACAATGTATGTAAGAAGAGGCGGGCTAGGATGAATAAAAGATAGCCATGTGATAATTAATTAAAGAGGAAATAAATGCTGTTTGTACAATCAAATGTAACATCCTTAATAAATACAATGTTGGACTCTTGCTCAATACTTCTTTCTTAACAGCCTGGCTCTTTTTAATTCTTCCTTTTTTACTTCCGTATTTATTTTTACTTGTCACGTTTTACTATTTTTTAAAAGTTAAATTATATGAACTTTAATTACTTCCTCCATCCATTTTTATTTGTACAGATAATTTTACATTTAGTTTCTAATTTATCCTTTTTAATTATTGTCATTTTCTTATTACATTTTTCAAGACATTAGACGAGGATTTTTTAAAAAACAATCTTTTTATCTCTATAAGGTAGTAGTAAGGTCTGTGTACACTTCTCATACTCCACTTGTGAAACTCCACTAGATATGCTATTGTTATTGTTTTTTTAAGACATTGTATTAATCATATTCAAATGGTGATTTTATAAAATTACCTCTATTATTTACTTCTTTTAATCTCTATGCCAAGTTAATAAAAAATAAGTAAAGGTGGACAGAAAAAATAATATTTTAAAATATATATTTTTATTATTTTAATATAAAAATATTTTTATATAATTTAATTTAACTTTAAAAATTATCAAACCAGCTATCATAAAGTCAATATGAAAAGTTAATATGAGTTTTTCTTTTTTAATTTTTAAAGCATCATATGGTTTCTTATGGTAGGTTAATACATACTATATGGTCTTACTACAGTCAAATCGTTTTATTAGCTACTGGTTCGGAAGCTGTGGATATCTATCAGAAGAATTAATATAGTTACAATATTTTTGTTTTATGTCTGGTGCGTGGGTCTTTAATTTTTGTTGTAACTACCTTATCCAAACTAAACTATTTTATTTTGGACTTTTTAGATTTATTTCAAATATTTGATGTCTTGCAAATCCAGAAGCATTTTATCATCATTACTATTATTATTATTATTATATTTAAAAAAGATAAGTATTAAAAATATATTTAAATTATTCTCCTTCATTGTTATTAGTTTTATATTTGAACTATTGAAAACGTAAGTTTTATATCTTAATTTGTAAAAACTCTCTTACATGACATTCCACATTGATAAAATATTTTGCTTTGACAAAAAATTAAATAAACTATTAATATTAGTTAAAAAAAATTAACAATCAAAATATTAATAACTCCTCCACCACAATTCTTGATAATTCCCATTGTTTTTTATTTTTGAAAAGAAAAAAAAATAGACTTACCCCCTTTCTTCCTGATCTTTCCAAACAAAAATTGATATTCTCTTTAATTTTTTTTAAAATAAAATTTTATCACTCCATCCGAATCCTCAACTCCTAATTTATTTTTATTTTTATTTTTTATGTTTTTCTTAATTTATGTTAAATATATACTTATATTTTAAAAAATAAATTTTTTGATAACCCCAATGATTGTTTGGCTCTGTACTCTCCGTCTATCTATTTCACACTCTCAAAGCAAATATCAAATATAATATAAATAAAAATTTTATTTAACTTGATCTCTCTCAATATCTCTCTCAATTCGAAAATCCAATCTTGCATAACCTGAGGATTAGGTGGTTAGGATATAATTATTTTTTAAAAAGACAAAATAATATTTAAAGTATTATTTAGTGGGAAGGGAGATGAAGTAACAATTTGTTTTTTTTTTAAATGAAATAACATTCAAATAAAAAAATATTCTTTGGGGTTGGGGGTGGGGGTGGGGGAGTTGTACGGTGAGCAAGTGGTAGAATGGAATAAGAAAAATATTTTATATTTTTTTGATAATATTATTTAATATTTAACTTTAATAATTACTAATAATTTATTTATTTATTATTAAGATAGAATGTTTTGTTCATGTGGAGTGATATGTCGCAATTTTTTTAAATAAAAGAGAGTGTAGTATATACATCATGATTAAAAAAAAGTGTTTCTCAAACTAATAAGTATGATAGTTTAGATATAGAATTTATACTTTTAAAAATTTAGATGAAAATGAAAATAAAAAAAGAAAAAATAGTTCAGATATATTTTTGAAACGTAATTTTATGTAAAATTAACTCTTACAGCTTCAATTAGTGGAATGTTAGTCCAATGTTGATATATTTAAAAGCAGACACGTGGTGATTTTATGAAAAATATTTTACTATAATCAACATTGTCACATAAGGATTAATTACAAAAAATTGTAAAAGACAAATAATATGTCATAAATAATTCTATATGTATGACAGTATGAGACGAGGGTTCCCAGGAAACAGCCTCTCTATTTAGGTAGTGGTAAGGCTGCGTACATCCACCATCCCCAGACCCCACTTGTGGAATTTTACTGGGTATGTTGTTGTTGTTGTTGTATGACAGTATGAGGTCATGGACGGAGCTATATTCATCTAAGGATAGTCAGATGAACACTTTTTGTTAATTTTTGTTTTTAAATATATAAGTTAAATATAAATATTTTGATATATTTATTGACCGCCCTTGATACAAAAATCACTCATTCATATTTTAAAAATATTAACACCTTTTGACAAAATTGTTGGCTCCGCTACGATTAATGAGGTGCATGTTAATTGGTTGAGTACATAAAAGCCAAGCTAGGGGGAAAACAAATAAATTGAGAAGATATAAATCCACATTGATGATATATATAATAAATGCATGTGATTTGGAAGGCCATGCATGTGAAGATGGAGACTCATCATATCCTTCATTTCCTACATTCCTGTAGTATTATTCTACCACAGATCAATGCTGCAGTGCCTCTGTTGTTGCACCTATTAATTAAATTTATGAATTCGGATTATGGTGGAATAATTGAGATTTTTTATTAGATGTATTGGATATTGACGTACGAAAAAGATTTTACTAGGAGGAGAATTCAAATTTAGTTGAATTTCAATATGAATATCAAAACTCAGATAAAAAATTTTTTAAAAAAAGAAAAGAAATTAAAAAGAACCTTTAATTTAATTTTGATGTGCTAACTGCTGTTTCTGTTCCAACCTTCCAGTGTATTCAAAGCCTTCTGCTCCTCCCATTATACATATTACATATATACGATATTCGTTAATGAAATTAAAATAGTATTCCCTCGGTTTATTTTTAGTTGTCAAAAAAATTTTGATTTGATTTTCACTTTTATTTGTCATTTTTGACAAATCAAAGTAAGATAAATTTTTTTTTCCATATTATACCCTCTACTTATTGTCTTTGAGTTAATGACTTTGAAAAATATAGAGAGTAAATTTAATAGAGGTAAAATAGTAAAGTTACTATACCAATAATTATTTTCTTAATAAGTGTGTCAAATCAAAATTTGACAACTAAAAGTGAACGAAGTAAGTATATCTTAACAGAAATAAATTTAAGATTTTAACTTTATACATTCCATATCTTGTTTAATTTATTATTTATACCTAATCAATAATTTTTTTAAAAATATATAAGCCATATTAATTGAGTTCTAATGACATCTAGCTCCTCCGCTAGATCCGCCCACGTACCTTAAACAAATTGAATCAGATTTATTAGAATAAAACAAAAACTTAAACAAGCTGTTGCAATGTTTTAAGTATTATATAGTCATTTGCAATTTTTTTTTTGAGGGGTAAGGTATATAAATAATTAAGCCAGAGGAAATGGAATAGTTGAAAATGAGCATTAATAGCTTTATATAAGATAAAATATTTTAGATATTGCTAAGTTTGTAACTAAATTAGGAACTTAGAACCAAAGCACGTTAAGCATGCTTTTTGGTTATAGCATTGGAGATGGAACATGCTTTTTATATATATATATATATATATATATATATATATATATATATATATACTGAATTGAATATTTATATCTGTAAAATAATTTTATATATATAATTGGTATAAATTGATGTAGGTAAGTTTTAATTGAAGTCTGCAAAATGGATGTATTCGTTATATCTGTAAGTAGATCTTCGTATAGAGAACAATGGTAATTTTCATTGGAGATTCAACATTAATTACATTGATAAGCAACTCAATTAGAAGTATTAGTTAATACAATTTGAAAGAGACCTTAAAAAATAGTGATTACGAATTTTTCTAAGAGGTTCAAACAGAAACAAAGAATATATAATATGATATTTACAATATTTCTGTCGCTGATCGGCCGATCCAAAATCCAATCGAATTTTGTAGATTTTGAGGAGAACCAGACAAAGTGCAAGATATTCTGTCTTCCACGTCACCTTTTTGGATCTTATAGTTTGTACAATATAATACTGGGAGCACAATTATTTATGAAAAGAAAACATTTTTTATAAGTCAACATACTAATTAAAAAAAGGACCATACCATATCAAGATTGACAAATATTAAAGGTTCTTGTCTCGACTTGGCTCACATTGATATGTATATATGTCACAGCCTTGCTAGCTAGGGCAAAAAATTAAGTCACCTTTACATAATGGTCCTAAAAAAATAATCTAGTTTAATTTATAAGAAGCTACCCATGACAAGTGTATTTTTCTAATTCATTACATACCTTTCTAATACTGAAAAAAATGGGGATCTGAGTGTAGCAAAACCAACATAAACTTTTCTACCTTCATGTTTGTCTGCCTTGCTTTAATTTTACACTTGATTTCAATTAATCGTGTTTAGAGATGGTAAATGGATAGATTAGATTGGATTGAATTTGGATTGATTGAATATAGATTGAGTCAAAATAGATTGGATTACAATTCATCCATATAAAATATGAGTAAATATGGATTTGGTCAAATATGATTTTGATAAGAATGATTCCAACCCACTTTATAATTAAATCAAAGCTAGATTGCTAATGTTCAATCCCAATCATCCCAACCCTACTCCCAAATAATTATTTTTGAAAAGAAAATTAATTTTTCAATTTTTTTAATAAAAAATTGGTTCTTCGGTATACCAAAGTTTTGAGACCCCTACACCGAATTGAAAAACTAAACTTCTGAAAAAAGAACACCAACATCGAACCAAAAAATCAAATTACTTTGGTTTGGTTCGATTCGATTTTTCGATATTTATGCCCGTCCGAATAAAAAAAAGTTATCTTTTTTTTAACTTTTTTTTGCCCCCTTCCCCACCCCCACACCGAACCAAAAAATTGAATTATTTTTGTTTCGGTATTTATACCTGCCCCAATAAAAAAAATAAAGTTAATTTTTTTTGCCTCCCCCAACCCATTCCGACACCGAACCGAAAAATCAAACTAGTTGAGTTTAGTCCAATTTTTTAATTTTTTGGTATTTATGCTCGCCTCAATAAAAAAAATTAAACAATTAATTTTTTTGCCCCCCCCCAAACTCCGAAACCGAATTGAAAAATTGAATTAGTTTGGTTTGGTTTGATTTTTCAATTTTTTGATATTTATGTCCACCCCAATAAAAAATTAAAAAAAGTTAATTTTTTTACCCCCCTCAACACCCCGACACCGAACCGAAAAACAAATTAGTTTAGTTTGGTTCAATTTTTTAATTTTTGGTATTTATATCCGCCCCAATAAAAAATTTAAAAAAAGTTAATTTTTTTTGCCTCCCTCCCCCACACCGAATCGAAAAATCTAATCAGTTTGATTTGATTCAATTTTTTGATTTTTTGGTATTTATGCACGCTCCCATAAAAAATTAAAAAAGTTAATTTTTTTTGCCCCCACCCCTACACCGAACTGAA
>DF357374.1:68106-79173 GCA_000787875.1 Solanum virginianum | reverse complement strand
AATTCGCCCGCCAAAATAATAGACAAAATGTAAATTAATACATAATATAGATAAAGTATATACTACTGATGTAAAACACTGTATGTCTTTTTATATATTTGACCAGTGATACCGTTATTTAGGAAAAATTATAGAAATACACAACTTATGTTTATATAAATTCATATAATCTCGATTCTTTTAAAAAACTAGAAAAATCATATAAATGATACAAAACTGCAACTCTTATTAGTACAAATTATAATCCCGCTAAGTCCTGGGCTCAAAATTTGTGTTGGTTCATTGAGTTGTTAGTCCAATATTGCAGCCCATTATTGAGAGTTGTTGAAGAAGGTGATTGTGGGTTGTATTCCATATTGGGCTTTTAAAGTCAGTTAAGCCCAATCAGTGTTGGGACAATCTTGTAAGTCTGAAATTAGTAAAAGCACAGGCTCACCAGTTTTGTACGAATCCTTCTTAGTACTACAATGAACAATAATAATACATCAAGTATAATTTTTAAGTGAGATCATTGATAAATACAATAATCTTGGGAATAAACATGAAATTGATTTATTCTGTGTTTCGTTGAATTATTTTGATTGATGTATAAGATAACTAAATACAGGATAAACGTGTACAGTATGGAAGAATATAAATGGCTACCTTGTCATTTTCCAGAGTGAATATTTAAACTTTATGAAACCGCGAATGAAACATGTGAACTTGTTTAAGAAAAAGAATATTGGAGTGGAAACAAACAAACAAATGGCAGTGTGACATTTTTAAAGTAGAAACCTATAGAAAATTATTTGTTTGTTGTTGCTAAGGTAGCCAATTGTTATGGGCCACGAAACGGTAACGTGGGCTCATTTGGTGCATCGGATGTAAGAAGGATAAGATGGAGAAATGGCCCATGCTTTACAAATAACTCATTTTCTCCCAACTACTCCAAAACACTATTGACCGTCAACTATCAATTTTCATAACTCATTAGTCATTACAGATGATTTTTATTAGCTGTTCTCCAATACTGTGCATTTATTTTGTTCAAATATATTTAGATGGGAGAATTAAGACGGTATATACATACTCAATCATTATTACATAATGATAGAAGAAAATGTAGAAAGGGCTCAAATGAAAAAAAGAAAAATTTTAGTCGCTCAGTTGGTTACTAGTTGGTTACTACCTGGACTCTCACTTTGTTAGGGAGAGTTCAATTTCCATACTATAATTCATGCTCATTTTTCCTTTCCCTTCTCCCAATTTTTTTTTTTTTTTAAAAAGTGGAAAAAGAGTGAATTTCTTTGTAGAAATTTCTCATGATTATCCCTTTTTACACCATAATACAATAAAATTTAGCAAATTAAAGAGATTTATGTAGGAGTGTGCAAAAATTAAATCGATCAATGAATCGAATAAAAAGAATGTTATTAGTTTATTGTTATCGAGTTATTGGGGTAACAGGTTGTTAAAGGTTTTACAAATAAAAAAAAATATTGGGTTATTGATTCGATTTCAATTTTTAGTATTAGGTTATTGGGTGAATCGATAACCAATTAAGACTATAATAATTTACTACTTTATCCTTTCATAAATATTAAATATTAAAAATTTAGCATTATTTGATATTAAATCGATACTCGTAAGTCATGTATTTACTTGATTTCCAATGTATAACCCTTCTGTTGGAAAGTAAATTACATTATGATGTCAAATATTGCATAATATTAAGTTTATGTGCTAAATTGATTTGTTTGTTATACTGTATATCATTGTATTGCGTCAAATTATTAGAAAAATCGTATATTTATTTTATGAGTAATTTCTTATTGGGTAAATCGAAAATCAAACTGTTAAGGACTAGAAATTGATAAATCGAAAATCAATACAAAATATCTTATTGATTTAGCATAATTAAAAATAAAAAATCGATAAAAATTGAACCGATAATACATAAAATCAAACCGAACCAATCAAGACACACCCGGAAAACTTTAAGATTAAAATTGTATAGACGTTAAACCATGTTCTAATATTATTAGACCCAAAGATGATATTTGCATTAGCTCCCAAAGATAACGACAAAACATAAATATTGGCTTATAAAAGAAACATCCTCTTAAATCAAAATGGACTTGACAAGATTGAAATTAATCAAAGTACTAATGCATATGTAGAGTTATAACTACTGAACTTCAACTACAAGTTGATATTTTGAAATTATTTTTTTGTAAACCATAAGTGTGAACTGAGACACGTGGCCCAATCAATTACTGCACAATAATTGGGTGAAAACTATGATGACGTGTCGTGAAAAGACCACAATCGCCCGTAAATACTGATTAGTCAACACGTGTTATTGATTCATGACTAAAGATAATGACACATTTTTTTAATTCGTCCCACAAAAATTATCAATTTACTAGAATTAAAAATAATTTAATTTTAAAATTTTTGTTTTACTCTTAATAAAATAATTTTCAATCGCATTGCAAGAGAGGTTGTAGGTCTCTTGATGTACTTAGTTTGGTTGGAAGATGCATAAAATGTTTCTTTAAAAAAAATAATTTTTTAATCACATAAATATTTATGAATAATGTTAAATCATAAATTTTAAAAATAATTTTTTTAACTTAAATATCATGTTAAATTAAATAGTATCACCTAAAATTAACAGTATACTGTATGGCCCACGTGTGACGTTTTCCGTTGAGCTGTTAAGGAATCCAACAAAGAAGGAAGGTGGGCTCATTGTTCTGTGGGCCTCTAGGCCAGCCCATTGCTGTCGTATCACAGTTTGTTAGTGAACATTATCATGTTGTATATCACTTTCGTCATGCTTGCTCATTTTTCTCATTTTTTAAAATCTTTTGTTTTCTTCCTTAATATGTATGCTTCTTCATATTTCCTAATTATGTTTTCAGTTACTCCTATACTTTGTTTTATCTTCGCTACATGTGTTCGAGTTTATTTTCAGATCATCATTCAATTGATAGTTACATATAATTAAATTTATTTCTTAAATGATCATTCAAGTAATAGTTATTATTTGAGAATTTGATCTTTTTCTTGAGTCTAATTTTTTTTTTAACAAAAAAGAGTAACATTCTGAGATAATTAAAAAGTACTAGCTAAGTGACAATCTCAGAAGCTTCATTGTATCAAGCGTCTATTACGTATTTATCTTCTTTAACTAGGTTGATTTTTCATAATATCTTAGAAGATGAACTTTCTTTTTTATTTCAATTTTCTTTAGTAAAAAGAGTGATTTCTAAAATAATAATAACTATTAGCTTAGTGATGATTCTAGAAATCAATTCTATTTAACTAGATTGTATAAGCATCAATTAGATAGTTAAATTAATCACAAAAAATATGCCGTCTCCTTTAATTAAATACATCAGCCTCAATCGAGACATATTTGAAATTTTGCAATTCATTGAAGTTAGTAATTTTTGCACAGACTTATATAAACTCATTTATCATTATATATTAACATAAAATTATTATAAAAATTCATAAAATTCAAATATTTTATTCCTTAATCGTAGAAACCATGACATTAGTCGAACTTTGTTATTAGTCGTTGGTGGAAGCAAAAGACAAATTTACCACAAAAAGAATAAAAAAGACCAAAGACAAATGACGTAAATTCGCAGAATATAACGCTGTTTTGTCCCTCTTCTATTGTCTTTTTCTTCTGTTTAAAATGCAGCAAAAATCATATATTATGGAAACCGATGTATTCGTTTTCCATGTTCCATTCCTTTCTCTTGACATTTTTCAAAAAACAAAAATAAAAAACGTCTACACTTAAAAGTCATATTGTAGCAGCACCAGTCAACCAATTGAAATATTTAAAATGTGGAAATAATTCATGAAAATGTTTTGGAATTGAATATATCAAAGAAAAAGTAAGATTATCAACTTTTAATTAATTTTTTTTTTTTAAAAAAATCAAACATTATCACATTTTTTATCAAGTATATCCAACTCATCTATACATCAGCAATGGCCACATTTTCTTTGTATATATATTTCTTTTCCTAAGGGTACGGAGATTCAATATGTTGATTATTGAGAAACAAAAAAAATTACTCCGTATTAAAATGAAGGAATTAAATCATAAAGTAGGTTTTGACAAATTATTGAGTGACAGAATGAGAACTAAACAATAAAATAAAGAATATATATTTTGATAAATTCTCAAACTTAATGCCACATAATCCATGACTTAATGATGTACAATAAATCTATCCCAAAACATGATTATTCTGAAAGCGCGTATCTCACTTAGCAAATAAATTAATCGACTAAGCTAATAATTTAATTTTGAAAGTCACCAATAATATAAACTAAGTTCAAAATAAAGAATTAAATAGACCAAGCATTATTCGTCCAGGTAATTATTAAATACTGAAAATCGAAACTTCTTCTTCTTTCCTGAACAATTCATTATTAATTTTTTTTTATATGTTATCATTCTAATTGGCATTTTAGAAATATTAATCTGGAATGGACGGTAGACTTTCAATATTACGAATGACTTTGACTATTTAAACAAAAATATTTAAGAGATTTTTTGAGTAACCGAAAAAAAAAAGAAGTGGAAAATTACATTTGGATATTCTTTCAAATACTATATACAATTATTACACTAAAAAAATACATATATAAAAATAAAAAATAAACTTGAGCATTCAACTAGAGTACTAATTCAAGTCTTTAACAAGCTCTTTTCAAAAGTTCTTAAATATATGATGTGTAGGATAATTTATATTTCAATCGTAATTGCCTTTATATATGATATTACTTGGTCAATATTCTAATTTATTACTACTCTCATTTTATTCCAACATAATTGTCACACTTGCCAAAAATTAGCCAAACTAAATAGATTTAGTTAGTGCATTTTTATTTGTTACTTGTGAATTGAACAATTGTAACATATATTATTCTACAACTAATTTCCAATTGTTTCGATTATTTAATTTTTCAAATGTTGTTTAATCTTATTCGAATCACCAAAAATTAAAATAGGTGGAGTTGCTATGAGCCATGATAGATATATTATAGAAAATTTAATATTTTCTCCGTTTATCTTTATTTGTTCATTATGTTAAAAATAATTGTCTGGTAATATTTGTTAATTTATAAATCAAGAGATAATTTTATACTTAGTTCCTAATTTACTTTTATAATAATTAATTATAATCATTTTTTATTATATTTTTCAAAATATTATATTTACTACATTCAAAATATAATCTGATAAAATTACTCAAATTATTTATGACATTTTAATGCATATACCAAGTCGATAGTAGATAGCTGTCCTGAACAGAGGGAAGTATAAATTATATAGTACCTATGGAACAAATTCTTCAAAAATCCTAGTCCACAGAAACTTCCACTTACTTCCAAATTTTATATTCAAATTTTTTTTTAAACCAAGAATTCCCAATGATTTGATACAATCCAAAACTATCAAAAATCAAGACTCACTTTTATCTTCTTTAATAATCAAGCTCATGAATAAAATCCCACAATGATTTTTCAAAAGATTTCAGCCAAACCAATCACAAATAAGCAACAAATGAATATCTATATTTACTAAACTTTTTAAACATAAACAAAAATTCAACATCAACTCTTAAAAATACTCAAAATTCAAATGCTCTAGTTGTGTATTTGTGATTTTCTTCATAGAAAAATCCAACAACATTACTAAAATTTAGGGAGTCAAATCATTATTTTCCTAATCAATTATTCAAAATTTTGAAATAAGAAAAATCAAAATACCAGGAATAAAATAGCTGCAGAAGACCTTTTGCATTGGGATCTCAATAAATATTCCTCCATATGACTAAAAAGAACATATCTGAATATTTATTTTTTATTGCCCTATGAGCAAGAATAGTTGAATTTTCAATCTTAGGTGTTTAGACTCCTAATTTTATACCTATCCTAGTTTAATCAATGTGACTTAAGTTCTTAACAACTTGTAGGAAAAATTATATCAAGACTGCTTAAAAGTCATGACGTATTGTATTATTCGCTACATGTTTAATTGAATCAAATATTTTTAATATCAAATATAAGTATAAAATATTTTTAATATAAAAAAAAGTAGTATAAAATATCCTTTGAGCTATGCAAAATTGAACAAAAATGCCCTCGGTTATTATGAATTTCTAAGGTTGTGAATTTTTAATTACTAGGTTGGTAGCCTAACAGTTGGAATTGCAAAGAGTTCACATACGAATCCTCCTGTGTAACTGATGCGATGCTGAGCTAAGGCTGATAGATGGTGCAACCATGAACTTCAACCAAAGATGCAATCACATACCAACTTATCTAACTAATACGCAAAATAATATGAATACTCCTAACTAACTGAGTTTTCGATAGCAGGACAATCATATTTTTCTAATATGTGACGCGTACATTGAATTTGACCTATGAAAATGAAGAAACTTCCATAGGAACAGTTTATTTCGTATGAATCAACCCAAAGTGAATTCAGATTAGTCAGACTGAAATAAAAGGAAAACAAATCCACCATAATAGATGTTTTACATTGAACTTCACTATAGTAATAATATTAACAATCCAACTAACTTATGTATTATTTTGAGAAATGTATCCACAACAAAATATTACTGCAAGTGATGTACACAATATCTGGGAATAATTAGCACAATTCCTCTGTCCCACATTCAATCTAATTTCTATTGCATTTTTCAAGTCCCTACTAAATGTTTATCCATCTCTCAAATTTCAAATTTTCAATAATTCCATAGACAATCAATGTCCACTGGGCCAGTTGAAGTGATATTGAAGTCATGATCTTCGAAACCCCTCAAACTCTGTTTTGATTCTGACCCGTAATTGTTATCTAACAAAAGCCTCATTATGGAGTTATCTTGCATCAATCCAGAATCTCCATACTGGAAATTTTCCATATAGGCCATGGATTGATTTGGTACAAAATTTGAAGGGAAATCGACAGAAACAGGGGAACTAGACAGTGGATGATGATGATGTGTTTGAGGTTTTTGGTCCTCCGCTGAATCGGAGAAACAGGTGACATGTGAATTACTTGTCTCTCCACTGCTTCTGGCTGTTGTTGTAATCTGAGTATTGTTGTTGTATGGTGACATGTCCATTAATGGTGGCAAATTTGAAGACCTCGAATTATCGGTCAAACTGTCACTTCTCATGAGATTTGAGATAGGTATCTTTTTCCCTCCTGAATTCTTCTTGAAAATTCTGCAAATCACACATTCGTTCTGAAAGAAATGGAAAAACAGATTAATTAAATCCTGAATCCGCGGAGTGGTAAGAAAAAGACACACAGATAGTTTTCAGTTTTACCTTGGCGGTTTTTGGGAGATTGTGGACTGAATATTTACCATCTAATCTATATTCATGCATGACCCAATTGGATTTTTCACCTCTAGGTGCTCTTCCTTTGTAAAAAACCAGAGTTTTCTTCATACCAACAAGTGTTTTCAACTTGAATATTTCCTTATCTTTGCCTGTTGCCTTCCAATACCCTGCTTCTGTGGCTCTGTTTGTCCTCTGTCCTGTTGGATATTTCTTGTCCCTCATACAAAAGAAGTACCATTCCTTTTCACCCATTTTTGCCCTCCCTGAACAATTCAAAAACACAATCATCAAACATATAATTAGACAATTAAATTTAATCAATAATCGCAAATATGGTGCATAAAACTTACATGGCAAATCCCATGGTTCAACTTTGTTCAAATCCACCTCACCAATAGCTCTAGCACAAAAGTTACTATCAAGAACCTTTGGGGCTAAATAGTGTGAAATAAGCTCTTCATCTGTTGGATGAAACCGAAAACCCGGAGGCAATTCCATTTCTTCTTCCTGACCACCAAATCCACACACAGTTTCCATGCTTTCTTGTTTAATTTTCTACAAATTCTAATAAATAAATAACAAAAAGAACCTTTTGGATTCTTACAATCAATTTGATGGTTGAAAACAATAGAAGAGGATAATTATTTGAAGAAGTGAAAAAGATATGCACAAAAGGAGACTGAGGCTAAAGGAAGAAAAGAAGAAAGTTTATAGCTTAAAGATTATTGGTATTCAAATAAAAGTGTAGCTAAGGAGGAACACCAGGTCTCTAAATAGTAGTTTGATGGCACACAAATAATTTCTAAAATCAACTTGAGTTTGGCAGTTTTTGTCTTTAATTTTATTTTTTTTAAATAAAATATATCGTCGCTTTCGTGTTGAAGTTGACCAAAAGCACCTCCTTATCTCCTTTCCTATTGTGAAATCAGAATTTTAATTTTGTCCGGAAACAATCTCTCTATTTATATAAGATAATGATAAAGTCTATATGCATATAATTTTTTTTTAGATCTCACTTTCGAAATTCCACTAATCATGTTGTATTTGTAAAATTTCAGATTTTGTGGGTTCTGAAATTTTCTGAACTTAATATTTGTATATATCTTTATAAAACTTTTAATATAAACATTCTATTTGAACAAAGTTATTGGATTTATTCGAATTCGTGCTTGAACTTTTAGCTCCACCCAGAATACAACTCCAATTTTAATGATTAAATTAAATGAAAATTGGCGTAATCATATGTGTATGCCATTAGGTAACATTATAAATTCAAACGGACTGGAAAATAGATCTGTTAGTTGTCATTTGTTTAACCAATATAATCTACTTTATAATGTTGCTTCAAACTCGTGACACAATAATTTCGAAGTTTATCATATTAATGGAATATAATTAAAATATTATACAAAACGAGTTATGGTAAATGAAACCAAAAAGTTTGCCTTTACGAAATTGTTAAGAAAGTGCATCAATGTCAACTGCGAAATTACTGCTGACACAGTCGTATAATAAAAGGTGCAATTAAATATACTAGACTAGATGTGTAGGTACAGCGTATAAATCTTGCAAGACCAATCAATTATCATAAATGTTTACAAAAAAGAAAATCTTAATTTGGTCCTTAACCAGGTTTAAATATTTTCTGTAATTAGCTTCTTGTGCTATATATATTAATCATATGAAAAGTGCATTTTTTTTTTTTACGATGAAGAAATTAAACTCAATATGTCATGCTGCACCATGCACATGGCTTACATCTGTCTCACACTCTTAGACTCTTTTATTTACTTTATGACCACATAACATATAGTTATAATACTCACGTATATTCTTACCAGTTTACATTGATTCTTTTTTTCTCTTTACAATTCATAAAATAATGATTTTAAAAGTCTTTGTGGGCGGTGTCGTATTTGAATAAAAGCCTTCGTAAATCTATCCCCTTAAGGATGTGCTTTGTATCTAAAAATAAATATTTTTTTTAAAATTAAGTTTTTTTTTTTGTGTGTATTCTGATATTTGATAAACACGAATTTGTATTGTCACGAGAAATTTATATGTAATTTAGAGAATGAAAAAATTGCCTAAAATGTATTCGAATTATTGAAAATGGTATAAAAATATCATTCATCCATCTATTGATCTATAATGCCCTTGCCATCTATCTTTGAATCTAAAAATACTATTCATTCATCTTTTTAGCTTGCATATACTTTTGAAATTAACAATTCTTTCTCTCTCTTTTTTTTTAAAAATATTTATTATATTTTATTTTCTTATGGAATAAAATAAATCTCCAAAAGGTGTGTATTCAGGGGGCGGGAGGTCAAGGATGATATGGAGTGCTTGGTTAAAAGGAAGCATCGTTAGGGAGCGGGAGGAATGAGCTTTGAATGTCACTATGAAACTTAGTCCCTTTTTTTTTGTTAAATATTATTAAAGAACTTAAATTTTGAGAAAAATATTTTTTATAACAGTTTGACTAATCAACATGAAAAAATTGAAAATTATTTTCTGTCGTGCCAAAATTTTATCTTCAAGTCAATTTTTTGATTTTTTCCCCCCATTTTCACATCTTTTTCTTCCTTTTGTTATGCGGTTTGGCGAACAATAACTTTTGTCCAACTGCTACAAACCTTAGCAGTTTTCAAAATCGTAAAAAATATATTTATAAAAGCCATCAATTATATTCATCATTCACATGTTATCATGTTTCATTAGTACTCCTTGAGTGTGTGTATATATAGAAAGTGTAGTATATTCAAGATTCCTTATTATCCATTACTCGTGTTTCATAATTAGATAATTATTTTTAAATTAGTGTATGCCTAATCTTCCCTATGTAATCGTCAAACTCTGCTAATTAAAATACTAAAATGACCCAATTCAGTGGGTCACCCCCCTACACACACGTAATGAGTTACTTGCTTACCAATTCGATCTTTTAATTTTTCATTTATTTTTTTTACGATGACTTTCACTCCTCCAGGTCTAATATTATTGGAATCTTAATAATATGAACCTGTTGGAAAATTGATTTTATGCAATTCTGCTTTATCAGGAATGAAAATAATTGTTCATGTGGACTTAATTGTACTTTTCTTCGTTACGTTTAATAAAATCACCTTTTCTGAGGATAATGATTGTCATTCTATCTTTATCGTGTGCAAATACATTCTATAATAAATTCCACTGGATCTTTTTTCTTCATGTTTTTACTTTGTTAAATTAATACAGATAATCTATAGTGGTCCAGTGGTCACTTTATCATCCCACATGGCTTGAACTTCTAAGTTAAGGATTGAAGTTAAAAATGCTTCATCGTTTAAGCAAACCTCTTTTGTCATTTAGCTATTAGAATGTACTTTAATTTGTTAATCATTAAGCTATAAGATACTAATTAGAGAGCTTAGTGAATACAACACTCTTTCATTTCAATTTATGTGACTTGATTCAGATTATGAAAGTTGAATTAACTAATACTTCAGAAAAATTAGGACACAAATATTAAAATAAACATTATATATGTAGAGAAACTAATGAAGAAAATGTAGTAAGTTATTATAATTAACAATTTAAAAATATTTAAATAAATTATATTAAAAAACATTCTTCGATTTTTCAAATAGTAACTAAGGCTCATAAATTGAAATAAATTACAAAACGAGTTATGGTAAATGAAACCAA
>DF357374.1:52776-66606 GCA_000787875.1 Solanum virginianum | reverse complement strand
AAACTTTTTTTTTTTTTTTTTTTTTTGGTTTTTGTCATGTCATATATTCTTCTAAAAGTTGAATTAAATCAAGTGGCCAAGGCACAGATACACTCCCTGTTTGATGAAAATAGTAGGCATCAAAAAAAGAGAGTACTGTCCTTCATTGATTATGAAGAACCGTTTTTTTCCTTTTCTTTTACTTAACAAAAAAATAAGACTTGTTCGCAAGAATTATCTAGTTGCAAGGGGAAAAAAAAAGAATCGGTTCACCTTTCCCATTGTAGGAGACATAGATGCGAAGCCTAGTCCATATAATCTTTTTGAGAAGTTATTTTCAGATCTACTTGTTGATTTTACTATTTTGTTTTGCCTTACCTTGATCAATTGGTCATCAAACTAGCCAGTACAAATTCATGTCAGAATTATCGCCTTGGACCAAAACTATGACTGCTTGTCATATGAATACGTGTATCCACTAAGGATGAAAATAAAAAAAATACACCTCTCTTCGCTTTTACTTTCATTGTTTTATTTTTCGAGGTCAACTTGACTAAACTTTAGATGGTTGAAAACTATATGAAAAATGTTATAAGTTGCAATTTTTTTCATATTAATATGATAACAAGATACATCTTAAAATGTTGATCAAAGTTTATATAGTTTGACCGTAAAATAGTGATAAATAAAAATTAGTAAAATGAGGATAAAACAGCAACTAAAATATGGGAAATCGTCAAAATAGTTGCTAACATATTTGATTAAGCAAAAATAATAATAATAACTACTTGATGGTTAAAGATTTGAAAGTCAATGAGCTGATTTTGCAAAAATTACAAGGATAATATAGTTAATATGTTCATCGGGGTATTTTTTATGTTTTATATCTTAGCAAAGCTAATCTTTTAATAAAAAAACTCTACTGATGATATTATAATCACTACTATGACTAGACTTTTCCACAAGGATAATTGAAACAGAAAAGGCTGCAAATTATTTTCAGAAAACTAGATTGGGTAGATTGTGGTTGGTTAATCCTAACACCAACCAAAATGGAATGCTATTCCTAATCTATATATAAAACAGTACCAAGTTCTATTTATTTTAATTTAGTTTTTTATATTGTTTTCTACTACATTGTCCTACCTTAATTGTAGGAAGAAGTGTGAAATAGGTCAATCTCTCTTATTGGGCCACATAAAAATTGCAGAACAAAAAGACTTTATTTATTCATTTCTATTAAGTGCTTAAATTATTTATGATATAAAATTTACTATCTTAGTAGATTAGTTAGCGATGATGAGGTCCTAATATATATGTAGGACTACTTCCAGAAAAATCTTTATCCACCTAACCATCTCTATAGTATCCTATATCTATAATCTATATATACTAGTATAAATAGATTAAGAGAAAAAGATATAGATTATGATACCCGTCTGAAATTAAAAACAGTAAATTTAATGATTATTCATTGCGGATTAATAATCACGTTGAAATTAATAATTAATTTCTGACTTGTTTATAATTTACGATTTTTTTAATTTACGATTTTTTTAATTTTTATTCTTGTTACATTACATTGAAATTGTGATATATGGCTTGTGTTTTATTTAAATTGAATAAAATTTCATTTAATTTTCAGTTTTAACGTTGAACCCTTCTTATTAATTTTGGGAAAAATGGCTTTTACATTTTCCTGCTACTTTTTTTTATCCGAGGATGCTGATCTTTAGATCATCATATTACATTGGATGTAATGCAATATTATCCCAAAACTTTGATATAAAATACATATTGCGGGTTGGATCAAATTTAAGCGGGTCATAATGGATTAAGATAACAAATGGGTCGAGATTCAATCCAACCCGAATTTGCTTGGATCAAAATGGGTAGGGTCAAAACGGATTGAGTAATGAGTTATAGAGTGAGTCAAGATCCAACTCGACCAACCTTTTACTAAGATTTACTTATTTTTAGTTGTTCTTTCAATATTTTAGTACTTAATTAAATTATATTTTTCTTTATTTTAGATATATAAAACATGTCAATTTTTTTTAAAAAAATTATTTTAAAAATATTTTGACAAGATCTCTCTCGAATCATTCGAATTGCATATCGACCCAATTTTAAATGGATTGAAATGAGTTGGGTTGATATGGATTGAGCTGATAAATGAGCAGGTTATCAGCCTGCCCAAACTTCAACGGATTGGATAGATTGAGCGGATTGAGTTTAAGTTTGCCACTCCCACCTGCAATATACTAGTATTACTTATATATAAAACCAAACAAAATGAAAGGAAAGGTAATTATAAAAATAACATGGAATTTGAAAATAATTCCGGTATATAATAAAACACCAAAATCAGTTGTAATGATTACGGTATCGTTAGCGACACTTCCATTTCATGTAGGCGGAAAACAGATTCTGGCCTTTTGAGTTGATTAATTATCTGAAATATTATTAAGAAGTGAGGGAAAATTAATTAAAATTAAAGATTAATTAAGAAGTGCGGATTTCTAGAGGTTCCAATATTTGGGACTAATGTGAAGAGTTCAGTTAGGTAAGTGTGGACATCATATGCACGACAGACAGGCTGCGCTTATAATGTCCAAACAATATATGCATGAACCACATCCTACTATTTAGCAGTTTCCTATACTATGAAGTAACCTCAGCTACTTTCAAAATTATTAAAGAAAAAATAAAAACTGAAAAGGAAAAAGAGAGTGGAGAAATTTTTTCTTAATAAAAAGGAATATAACGTTTGTCTAATTTGTTTAGTAGCGAGGTTAAGCTATATACTAGCTAGGTTGGCCCGAAATCCCAAAGTATTTAATTAGTTATACCAATGTTTGATAAATAATACTGCGGAAATTCGTCCAAATAATTAAAAATGGTGGCTTCAAGATAATAATGAGGAGGACCATTTGACTAAATGTGGTAACATCGACTTAATTAATTTGAAAAATCAAAGTTTATCTTGCATTGATTCACATTCAATAGATGAAGCTTGTATTCAATCAAAGAGCTTGTTATATATGTATTTTAATAAAGCATTTTTCTTCTTATGATATAAGAACTCCATTTAAAAAAAAAAAAAGACGTACTTTCTTTTTTGATCTGTTTAAAAAAGATTGATCTCTTTTTCTATGACAAAATTTAGTTTCAATTTTTCGCGTGGCATGTTTAAAGCCACTATATTAAAAGACATTTAGGTATGGTTGATATCACATTATTTTAAGAACATAAGATTAAAAGTCTTCTTAGTTTGACTTGGTATGAAGTTTAAGTAAATAAAAAAGATTTTTAATTTTAGAATATCAAAATAAAATTATGTCAAATATATCAAAATATTCATTAATTTCGTAATCTTAAACATGTTGCGTGAAAAGTTGAAATTTTAAATTTTATCATAAAAGAAAAAAGTAATTCTTTTTTAAATAGATTGTAAAGGAAACGTGAGTTCTTGTCGAATTACACAATATTGTTGAGAGATAAAGGTAAATATAATATTTTATAATTTGAATTAAAAAAATCATTTTATAAGACGAAATCAAAGTAATTTACTTCTGATCCTAAAGAATACATCTGTGACCTTTTTTTTTTTTTTAAATTTTATTTTCCATAAAATATGTTTGAATTACCTTTGGCAGAGGAACGAGAAAAGAGAATAGGAGGAAAAAGCACTATTGCAGTGTAAAAGAGTATCGACGAGTAGCGAAATCAAAAATTTTATTAAGAGTATCTAAAATTTAATATATATATATTAAAAATATTTTTTGACAAATATATTTTAAATATTTTTTAATTATATAATATAATTTATCAACAAGGAGTGTCCGATTGATCATCCTGGACTATATGATGCTGCGACATTGTCAATAACCTTAAATTAATAGCCTATGAGTGAAATTATAATGATTTTTTTGTGATACATCATTTGTTATATACTCCCTTTATTGACTTTTACTTATCACATTTTATTTTTTCAAAAGTCAAAGCATATGCTCTTTTATCAATATTAGATGGATTAAAACTTATAATATATTTCATATTTTAACTATATATTGGGTGCGTTATTGTTAGAACTTTTATATAGTTCTGGACATCTATGTCTTAATTCAAAATGTATAATTAATCTAATTCAATTTAGCTCGAATAGTAAGTCACATTGGCTTTCGTGAAAATATGGCAAGTATAAGGTGGACGCTGGAGTATAACATTAGAGTTCATTAAGGCTTGTTTTCTGATATTAATCTTAATTTTAATTTTAATTGTTAAGGAACACCTAAAAAACGTTATACTCATTAGAAGTTTATTTGCACCTGATGCAAAATGAACCTTTTATTTCGTTTGACATATGCACCAGTATTTCTGAAAAATAAAAAGTCGTCCTTTTTTTTTTCTCCAATCCAAAAAGTCTAAAATTGAAACATTTCTAAACAACTTATTTTGACCTCACGGAAAACATCCTTGTTCGAAGTCTAATAAACTTGTATCCGCGTCTTTATTTTTTCTTTGTTACAAAAAAATAAAATAAAAAATATATCTTGAGATAATTAATACGTACAAATACTAAGGATAGAAAAGGTAAATAACCAGAAAAAGTAAGATTTACCAATTCAGAGTTGGAGCCAGTCCGGTCTTATTCGATATCTGTTTAAATTTTGTATTTGTCCTAAAAGTTTATCAAATATATATAAATTATTAACTTAAAGCTGAGCAACTTAAAAAGGATTAGAAATAAAAACTGGTAGATTTAAAATTATGACTCTATCTTTGCTTACCATACGTGTTTGGTTGTATTATTTTTTTGGAAAAATATTTTTCATGGTGAAAATCTCTAGTGCATAAATATTCATCAGCATGTGAGTTTTGCAGAAAATATTGACATATGATGAAATTTCTTGGCAAGTGCATAAACAGAAATTTGGAGGCCCAATATTATAGCCATAGCCCAAAATTGCTATATTAACTATTAGCCAGTTAAAATCAAGTTCAAACCTACTGGATCAAAGTTGAAAATGTTAGGGCCAAAGTTTCCAACTTCAGACATATGGTCCAAAGTTTGGTTGGACGGGCCCGCCTAAAATAAACATAAAGCTCAAGAAAGACGACAGTCTAGGCCCAATATTAGTTGATGAATCCGTAGTAGGAGCAGAAGAATGGGAGATAAATGATCAAAAAGACAAAAACAAGCAGGAGTTCAAATCTTCACCAACCATCATCAATATGGAGCAAATGCAAAGATCTCCAATCCCTAAAGCAAATTCACGCTTTGATGATCATCAATGGTTTCAACTCCAGTCGCATTGCTCTCAGAGAGCTCATTTATGCTTCTGCTGTTACCTTTTCAGCCTCTATTCACTATGCGCACAAGCTGTTTGCTCAAATTACTCAACCAGATCTCTTCATGTGGAACACCATGCTTAGAGGCTCAGCTCAGAGTCAAAGGCCTTCTCTTGCTATTTCCATTTATACCCAGATGGAAAAACGTTTCATACGTCCGGATAGTTACACTTTCCCGTTTCTACTCAAGGCATGTACTTGCTATTTCCATTTATACCCAGATGGAAAAACGTTTCATACGTCCGGATAGTTACACTTTCCCGTTTCTACTCAAGGCATGTACCAAGCTTTCTTGGCTTGTTTCTGGCCTTACCGTACATGGGAAAATTGTGAAACATGGGTTTGAATCTAATAAATTTTCGAGGAATACCCTTATATATTTTCACGCTAATGTTGGAGATATAAGAATTGCAGGCCAACTTTTTGATGGCTCTGCAAAGAGGGACGTCGTTGCTTGGTCTGCTTTGACTGCTGGATATGCGAGGAGAGGAGAATTGGATGTGGCAAGGAGGCTTTTTGATGACATGCCGGTTAAAGACTTGGTTTCTTGGAATGTGATGATCACTGGGTATGTGAAGCAGGGGAAGATGGAGAATGCAAGGGAGTTGTTTGATAGGGTACCAAAGAGGGATGTTGTGACTTGGAATGCCATGATTTCTGGATATGTCCTTTGTGGAGAAAATGAGAAGGCGTTAAAAATGTACGAAGAGATGAGAGGTGCAGGGGAATACCCTGATGAGATCACCATGTTGCACCTTTTATCCGCTTGCACGGATTCAGCATTCTTGGATGTTGGCCAGCAGATACATCGATCAATTGTTGAGATGGGTGCAGGCGAGTTAAGTGTATTTCTTGGTAATGCACTTGTAGATATGTATGCTAGGTGTGGTAGCATTATGAAGGCACTTGAAGTGTTTCAAGGCATGAGAGAGAAGGATGTGTCGTCTTGGAACATAATTATCTTAGGATTAGCTTTCCATGGTCATTCTGAAGAATGTATCTCGCTTTTTGAACATATGAGGAGAATGAAATATATCCCTAATGAAATTACTTTTGTTGGGGTATTAGTTGCTTGTAGTCACGCTGGGAAAGTTGATGATGCCCGAGGATATTTCAACATAATGAGAACTGAATACCATATAGAGCCTAACGTAAGGCACTATGGGTGTATGGTGGATATGTTAGCACGTGCAGGACTATTGAATGAAGCGTTTGAGTTCATAAACACGATGGAGATTGAACCTAATGCTATTATATGGAGAACACTGCTAGGGGCCTGTAAAGTTCATTCCAATGTCGAGCTGGGAAGATATGCTAATGAGCAGCTACTTAAATTGGGAAAGGAAGACAGTGGGGACTATGTCTTGCTGTCTAATATCTATGCTTCGAGGGATGAATGGGATGGTGTTGAAAGGGTGAGGAAGTTGATGGATGACAATGGGGTTTGGAAAGAACCGGGTTGTACTTTAATTGAGGCTGATGATGATGCTCTCAAGAATTTTTGTTTTGATTCCAAAGTTTAAGCATTCTTGAGAATAGAGATAGCAGGCGGAAGCTGAGAAAGGAGCAACTAAGCTTAATACCTCTTTGTTAAACTTTGTACGCATGAAAGTCCATCATCTACAGATGTGTACAAAGACGACAGCTTTGATCCTACTCTTTCATCTATTCGCGTCATAGACGAATGCAGTCCATGAGACATGCAAGTTGCGTTTCTTCTTGTTTCTATCAGCAGTTCATTGAGTATTTGTGGTCATTGTATGTCTCATTCAGACAAATTAGTGTTTGATATGGTCTTGAGCTTTATACTTAAAACTTGATGTACTTGTTGGTTTCAGCAGAACAACAGTTATTCAGTTTTAGACAAACAGATGTAATAACGGAACAAAGGGTCATCTCTTTTATCAGAACAAATGCAAAATTCAATTTCATTGATTGAGAGGAAGAATCACTAAGACAAACAGATGTAATAACAGCTTGTAGGAACTAAGATGACAAGAACCATTCAAAAATCTCTTGGAATGAAACACAAATATCAAATGATGAAACACTTTCTTTTCTTCTCTAAGGAAGTATCGTTACAGGATGAATCATCAGTTTCTTGAAAGGGCCAGAGCTGACAATATAATGAGCAGCAAAAACACAAGAACTCCAATGAAAGATCCAACCAAAGAGCCAGATGCGCGATCGCAGAAAGAGTTGTAATTCTGGCATATAGCAATCCAGTTAGCACGAGCATTTCCCTTGTGTGCCAAATATACTATGGCTGCTGCAGCTGATGCTCCAGATGTTAAAAATGCCATCATCACCTGATAATGATTAATTTTGTCTACACTTAGAAATTACTGTACAACAAAAAAATTATGGAAGATTCATGTTAAGCTAATTAATTAAAAAATTTACCGTATCAAAGAAGATCAAAACCACCCTAGTTATTTTTGCACCACTCATGACAATATGCAGGATGGATAGGACAAGAGATACCGCGAGATACGCGCCAACGATGCCATTCGCTACCACAAAGAACCTGTTAATTTCACAAATATTATAAGGTAATATCCAGACAGCCTGCTGTAACAGGTTAAATTACACTAATAATATAAAAATTCTTTATACGGTCAGTGCATATTATCTTACGTGAAAGTAGGAAGGTCCTTGTACTGAGCCTTAAACCTAATGAACTGCTCAAAGGAGGGAAGGTTTTCAGTAGATGTTCCCATGGCAATTGCACTTCCTAAGGTACCTAGAATGGCAAAAATTCTCATAATAAAATCAAGAAAAGAAATCCCTCTATTCCCCTTGGGCTTTGGATCATTTGAATCATCTCCAGCTTCACTACCACCCATTTCCTCCTTGATTTATTAGTTTGCTATATACTCTCAAAGGTTATTTTATGAACTTTTGTTGTGGCACACTTAGAGCAATACTAGCATGTTATTTATACTAGGAAAATTTTTCTGTTAATTTCAATCTGTACAATCAAGAATCCACTATAAAGCATACTCAAAAGCCAAGTCAACAAAAATCCTACTTTCCTAATTCGTCCCATTGGTTTGGCAACTACACATTACTGTTAAAAATTAAATTAAATTAAATTACTCCTAGTAATTTGTAATCGTTTCCAAATAATTAAAAAAAAAGGTATAATTGCAAATATAAAGCTGTCATAACTACAATATTAACTTCATCTTCTCCAAATGGTGCATTTATTTCATCCTATTTTAGTTCTGAATAATTTGGTTTGGTGATTTTAGAAAATATCAAGGTGCACACTTTGAATAATTAGGAGAAAATACATTATATATATGCAGAGCCAACATAAGGTGAGGGGTTCATTCAAACCCCCTTCAGCAAAAAATTATATTATTTATGAAATATTAAAAAAAAAGTTATATATATAATACATCCCCTTCGACTAATTCGTGCATTTACTTTTTCAAATTTTAAATCTCGTAATTAAAATTATGGCTCCGCCACTATATACGTGTATTAGCAGATGAATGAGCACCAAGAAAATAGTCAATTTCCGTGGGGTAATGTATCATCGAACTTAAATTTTTTTTAAAAGGATAACGAAAACAGTCAATAGGGCTTTTAAATATCTTGCTCCATGGTCAAAAACGTTAGGTGCTAAACTTGCAAAGGACTTAATTAATTCGCAAGTGAGATTGTACCTGCATATAATTTGGAAAGCAAATTAAGTAAATACACCTATTTAAGAAGCAATGTTAATAAACTTATAATCAAAATCGATTTGTTTTTAGGTTTCATGACTTAAATTGGGAAAGGAAGACAGTGGGGACTATGTCTTGCTGTCTAATATCTATGGTGTCAAAGCTTCATTGGCTACAAAAGACATTCCAAGTCGATACAAATTTCCGTCTTCGTTGCGTTTTCAACCACAATTGTTTTTATTCTCAATGATTTTTTTTTCTTTCTATATCTGCGTAAAGAAGTTGGGCCTAAATATTCGTTACATGTCCATTAATCACTTTGTTCGACCACCGGGCCAATCTATTGGGCCTTAATTTCGTAATTGACTACACTTTTAATCAGAAAGAAAATGGGTCGAGCCTGTTCTTGTACAGAAAATTATATAGAATGTCCATCAAATACAGTGATTTTGATCTTTTGCCTTTCATAAGAAAAAGTCTTACAAAATTTTTTTTTTTTCATTTTGAGTTGAATCAAATTACAGACATTTTTGTAAGATAATTCTTATGAGGGGCAAAATATCAAGACCACCTCTTATGGGGGGTATTTTTGAACATAACCCCTCCTTGTGTATTGCTTATTAGTAACATCAAAATCTTGGAACATAAAGTTAAAAAGACAATCTTTTAACAAGGGTAAAATAGTAAATTTACTATATCAATAATTATTTTCTTAAGTTAAGTGAACGGAGGGAAGTAATAAACAAAAGGCTTGTTAAATAAAAAATTAAAATACACTAAACAAAAGGGGATTGGTCACCCCAAGCCCCAATTGGTAGAGTTGACTTTGGCCTTTGAGAGAGTTGGGTGGTTATTAGTTGTCTCTTTTTATTCAACGATTTCAGAAATTGGAGAGAATCAGAAACAAAATCATGAATCAGAACCTAAGCTCGTTGTTGATCGGACTGGTTGGTGCTGCTTTTACGCTTGGAGCATATTCACAAACATGGATGACTCCAACACAAAGCATAGGACTCGGTCTCGTAACTCTCATGTTTGGTCTCCTCGTACGTGAAGGTTTCATCTCACTTTAGACAAATTTATTTTCCTGTGTTACCTATTATACTTTTTCAATTCTATGTTCTCTACTTATTTTGGTCTGTAATAAATCATTTTACAGAGATACGTGCTTGATCCATTACTACTTTTGTTGCTTACTGTGGTGGATTTTATATCTTATTACAAGTCTTATTTTATTTATGTGGTGCTTTTTCACAGAAGATCAGCAAAGATCTTTGTGTATTCATCTTTTCTTCGTTCAAATCGTAACTTATTATAATATTATTGGACCCATTCGTCATAGATTTTGGCTCAAAGATCCTTAAAAAGAAAAGGGAAAAAGGGTAAAACAATGTGAAATGAATAAAAATGTTCTTTGCTTATAATTTGGTCCAAAAATGCAATATTTTGGTCCAAAATGCCATTTTTCAAATAAAGTTGTTATTTCTTATCTTTTTTAACACATTATTTTTCTAATAATATTTTTTTATTTACAAATATTTATCCTACTTCAATTCGATAAAAACTGCATCTCTTGTTTGGTCTCATGTAACCGTGTTGACATTTTTCTAACTCAATTTGTAATCTCCGGGGACAATTTGAAAAAGGAATCCAAATGAAACTATTGCTTAATGCCTAATGGAATACTACGTTGTTACAAGGGGCGAATCTAGTGTACATAATGAGGTTACATCAATTCAATAACTTTTATTTAAATTATGTCTATGTATTAAGAAGTCAATTAAATACTTATAAATACCGGGTATGTTGTTGTTGCATCAAGTTTTAACCTATGATCCCAAATAGAAACCAAATTAAGTATAGCTTGTTTTTGGCATAGACAGTTCTTAGGGAGCTGTTTCCATCACAGTATTATTGGGCACTACTGGTCAATGTAAAATCAGTTACAGGCACCATCTTAAATAAAGTCTTTTTATTTTGTCACTTCATAGTGTACTATCTCACATCACATTTCTTTGTCGACAAACTTTTCATGGTCCATCACCTACCTAGCTATTTAGAATTACCAGACACCATACGAATAAGTTATAATAATCGCAAAATAAAATAAAAAATTATTTTATTCCATATTTAGTTGGAGTTATAAAGTAATTCTTGAACTATTTATTCTACATTTTTACCTTAGTGATAGATAAGTTATCCCATATATATATATATATATATAGTGGAATAACTTATCCTAGACTAATTTATCCCGATATTAATTATTCTAGAATAACATGTTGCGAACCAAACGACTCCTATTAAAACACAAAGTAGTTGGCTAACGGATGCTTCGTCTTAAATTGTGTTTCATACTTCCTCTTTTTTCTCCAAGTTATTGTTACGTATATGTTACCATGACTTATTTGCATCCAGCTGCGAAACCAATAATCATTAAAAGTATTCAAAATTGAATATAGGTGAATAAACAACATTTTTTGACCTATATAATATAAGCAATATAATTTTTTGTTTACGTATCCCTTTAATCTATCTCCCGTGCACACCTGCACTCAAGTAAAATGTTTGCTTATTATGAATGTATATTTAATTTTGCACAATCTTTGTCTAATTTATGGCTGTCACAGAGAAAATGATGTTGGATGTCAGTCAATAAGATTCTGTGACATGGCAAATTAGATATCAGAGCAAGTTTGTTACAAACCTAGCTAGGATGTGTTTCAGTGGACAAACTCTTACCCCATGCTCCCTCACATTAGTTAGGAGGTTCAATATTTGTTCTATGATCCAAAACATGCCATTGCTTTCAAAACCTTCATCAATTAAATCCTGTTGAAGCCCATGAGAGATGCTTTCTTCCCTGCATATTAAGTTACAACTTAGAACATGCACTGTAAATATATCTCTAGTTATACGCTAGAAAACTTAATGTTAACGTATTAATTACTTAAATAAATACAGACGTGCATCCATGAAATTCATCACAAATCAAAAGATCAAACTGTAAGCAGAGGAAAATATGTATAGTTTACCCGTTGTCTCACAGATTCTTTAGTGTCGTCCACAACAATAACTATTTCATCAAAAATCTGGCATGAGAAAATGAGGCAGACATGTAGCCAAAAATGACTGGCCAGTCAGTCGTTTATCTCCGCTTTTAAGCAGAACTGATCGAGCTTGCCGGCAAGTCATCCTTGGCTACAATTCATGAATAACCTTATTCCCTCATGCAAGACTTTAAGATGAAAAAAAAAAAGTATGACTAGCAGTTTTTAGAATTAAAGGGAAAGTAGAGTTTCCCCAAGGAGAAATCCAACATTCCCTGTTGCATAAAGAAATAGCGGTTTCCTATTTCATCTAAGAAACACAAGCTGGGAAAAGCTCATTGGATGGAAAAGAAAGTAAAAAAAAAAAAAAAAAAACTTTGACAGTGCAATGAGGTTTGTTACTGGAGCTAAGTATGCAGCCTCTAGGAGTGGTAGATAAATAATGGATTCTTGTATGGGAAAGGAAATCTACCAAAAAAACATTACATCAGTCAATTTTTAAGTAATGCCCAATGGAGAAAAGGGGAAAAAACCAAAGGTTAGTTTGGAGGGGCCATTAGGGCTTGGATGTGACTAGCCACTGTCCCTATCACCCCATAACTAAATATAAAGAGAGTAAATCCAGAAGCACTTTCCCAAAAAATGCTGTACCAAACTTAAGTCCAAAATATGTTATCAAAGGCAATAAACGCAGTCTGCGGATCAGGCTGGAGTTAGGTACACGTATTTACTGCTACATATTTTGACAAGCTGGCTTGGAGAAATTTCAGTAAGCCAACCTCTTTCATAGAATTTCCTTGATTCAGCTTTTGCAGTCTTTGCTCTGTTTGACACAGCTATGAAACTGCATTGACAGTTTACCACCTTAATATATTTTCACTTTTCCTGTGTTTCATACAGTAATGTGTAAGTGAGGTTGAATCTAATGCCTCTAGGTTATGTTGGTAAAAGTAGGACTGTAACTAGTGCATTATTAAATGGATTATTATAGACTAGCAGCAACTTCTATGTAGAAAAGTTAAGAGTTAGTATCAGATTAATTTGAAATCAACCAAGGCACAAGCCATACCCTATAATACTGCATAAACAAAGTCTGTTTTAATTGGGATAAATGGGCGCTGGGAGCTAATTGTGTCATTTCAGATTTGTAACCCTTTAAATTCTGCAATTTTATTGCGTTCCCAGAAGAATGCATTGATAAATTAGATAATGTAATCTAAGCAATTCAAGACATATTTTGATAAAATGAAGCATAAGAGCTAACTGAGCTTAACATCAGCTTTTCATCAATATATCCACCAGCTGCCCATACAATTCACAGATCCCACTGCCTCCAGGCCTGAGAGAGAAAATTGCTCAAGTCAAAAGCAAAATCCATGGTTCATGGTATACATGCCTACAAAAAACAATTTTACTTGGCTTACCTAGTTGTGGAATAGAACCATCTCCTGTATACTTAGCCTCAACTTGGTGCAAGTACTTGGGCGAGAGCAACATCTCAGCTCAGCTTCGGATTCTTCTACACCATTGATAGTGTTTGTCAAAAATACTCCCTAACCTTCTAACAATCGTTGTTCATGTGATTCTCTAAATTTCATATAATTTCCCGAAAAGGTTACAATAGCAAAGGCATCAGAAGAAAACTACCGACCTCATTTTAGAATGGTAGGCAATATGAAAAGAAAGAAGTGCAAGCTGGAATTTATATCCATATTGGCATACTTTTGAACTATCAATAAGACCAGGTAATTGGCATTGCAATATTCACATCT
>DF357374.1:1131-47914 GCA_000787875.1 Solanum virginianum | reverse complement strand
GAAGGAACTAGAAGCCTAATGGTAACCTGGGAGACATCCTCAGAATCCTCAGCAAGTGTCTCACGAACAATTTTCTCATGGACTTTGAAAAGTGCATCCTGGGCAGGACAAACACATTTTTCAGAGCCCTCAAAGTCGTTTGTTTCCTCACTTGCACTGTAGATGGTGACGACACGTTCCTCACAGTCAGGCACAGTCTCACCAATCCTGATTTTAGATTTAGTGTCCGCCCTTAATTGCTTGACGATCTCACCACCCCTGCCAATAATACTTCCAATATTCTTCCCAGAGCATAAGTACCGATAAACAGTGTCGTCAGGACTGACAGAGAAAGAGTCCTTCTCAGAGCCAGTATTTCTCCTTTTGTTTCTCCCATTGACACCATAATCAGACTGAGAATGGGAGCGTTTCCCGTAGCTATTTTGTTGACCAGCCATCTGCTTATCGTTCAAAGATTACAACAAAGTAAAAGATTATGATTACAAAATTGTTGTATCCCTAAAAAATATACAACATTGGATCTTTCAGAACAAATTATAGCCAGAGACGGAATTCGAAGACATCTATTTGACAATATTGCAACTACATCAATATCATTCACATACTAAGCATGTAGCTAGCTGCTAACAATAGCAGCGTCTAGCTATCAATTCTAGAGTAGCGAGATTTCCTGGTATAATCCTGACGGCAAATGACTCACTACAATTGCATGAATAAAGAAACATGCATGCGCAGATGATAAATCATCACATAACCGAAATCCAAATTCACACCTACAGGTACACAAATTGATTCTATGTGATACTTTTGTCTATTGAAATTGAAGGCATAGGAATTGCAAAATTCATCAAAGTTAATCCAGTAAACTATCTTAAGGAATCTATTTGAATCCGACAGATCTGAAATCCAATTCTCAATGCGCGTATCTGTGCAATTGTAAATTGGAATCATGAATAGTGTGGATTGAATTACCTACTGAATAATGCTAATGTCTGTGCACAAGTAGATTCTAATCCGTCAATGACAGCGCAGATTCGTGTTGATCAATACCCTAGGGCTTTCAGTTCTGATCGACCACGTTGCGCAGGAGCAAGCTCGCGCTTCTTCTTCCTATAAACTATAAATATAAAAAATAATACATGTCTCACGCACCTTGTTGGTGTCTGGTGAAATCGCTGTTATTTTCCCCTTGGGATCTACAAACTAAAATAGGAAGCGAATTATCTGCCGGTTCGACAAGATGATCCTACTTTATTTAGGTCTTTGATATATTTCAATTGTTTGAGATAATTTTATTGTGCTACTTTAATATATTTCACTCGTATCAAAATTTTAAAAAAATTGAGTTTTATTTCATTCAGATTTTTTGAAGGTTACTCTACCTAAATCATAATTCATACTTATACAAGAGTATTATATTAAGATATCTTAAATATGTCATAAATTTTGAGAATATTCAAAGAAATTAAAATATACCAGTAGGAATATGCAAAAATCGAACCAATCGATAAATCCGACCAATAAATCCAATCGAAAAAAATATTATTGGATTATTGGGTTAACGGATTTTTAATAGTTTTACCAAAAAAAAATATTGGGTTATTGGTTCGATTTCGATTTTTAGTATTGGATATGGATAAACTGATAACTCATTAAGTTAATAATTTACTTCTTCATCCCTTTTTAAATATTAAATGTGAATAATTTAATATCACTTGATACTAAATTGATATTCGTAAGTCAAGTATTAGTTTGATTTTTCGTGTATAACCCTTGTGTTGGAAAGGAAATTAGAATATGAAGTCAAACATTAATATTATTAAGTTTAAGTACTTAATTGATTTGTGTTGTTTTACTGTATCTCATCGTATTGCGTAAAATTGTTATAGAAGTCATATGTTTATTTTATCGTATTGCGTCAAATTGTTATAGAAGTCATGTATTTATTTAATGAGTATTTTCTTATAGGGTAAATCGAAAATCGAACCGCCAAGGACCAAAATCGCTAAATTAAAAATTGATAAAAAAAAATATCTTATTGGTTTAGTATATTTAAAGATCAAAAAT
Organism: Solanum virginianum; assembly: GCA_000787875.1. NCBI lineage: Eukaryota > Viridiplantae > Streptophyta > Magnoliopsida > Solanales > Solanaceae > Solanum > Solanum virginianum. Next base: position 45,847 of record DF357374.1, on the reverse strand, counting down.
TGATAAACAGAATCGATAATATATAAAATCGAACAGAACCGTCCGACGTACACCCCTATAATATAATATTTTCTCATAAAAAGTACTTAAAGTTTATAACTTACACACAAAAAAAATAATGAAATTATTTAAAAATATATATATGATTAATTACTGTTACTTGTTAGAAGTCGTTTGATAAAGTGTATTTAAAAGGGAAAAGGCATGAATTTTCCACCGAAGTTGTCGCGAAAAGTCATTCACACACCTTAACTATCTAAGTGACCTTTTACACATCTATATTTCTCAAAATTGAAACTATTACATACTTAGAAGTGTAACACCACTCTCATAAGCAAGTGGTGTATTACACTTGCTGCCACATCAGCGCCATGTTAGCACCACATCAGCGCCACATCAGGAGTTATAATTTTTTTATATTTTTTTTGTTTTCTTTTCTGTAATTATTCGTTTTTCTTTTATTAACTATATTTTATACTAATAATCCCTAATTAATTATTAAAAACATGTAATAATTACATCTTCTTCATTAAAATTGCAAAGAAGAACTTTCAGCCATGATCATTGCAAAGAAGAACTTTCAGCCATAGCCACCAAGGTCGAAATTCAGGGTAAAATTTTGAACCAAAAAGTAAAACTTGTACTATTTTTCAAACCATGAATCTGGTTCAACTAAGCAAATTTACCCTGATTTTTCATTTGCAAATATTTTTCACATCTGGATATATATTTTTTCACTTTTTCTATATTCTTCTTGGAGATTCCATAAAAGATAGGGATAATAGGGACAATGGTGGGGTGTGAAAAAGATGAGATGTGGGTAGGGTAGGGGGTATAAGGGGTATTTTAATTTTTCTTTTTTACTTTTAGGGTGTGTAATAGTTTCACTTTTGAAAAGTATAGATGTTTAATAAGTCACTTAGATAGTTAAGTGTATAAATAATTTTTCGGGACCACTTCGCGGGGTAATTTATGCTTTTTCTCTATTTAAAAAACAGAATACTACATGTATCATTTTTTGGTATTATTAATATCTTGTTTGATATTCTTTTTCAACCCATGTAATATACCTAATGCATTCCATTATATATTTAGATGTGTATTATTAATACAATGAATTTCTAGATATTAGTAATATGACGACTTTAACGCATGCTAGTATGACTAAAAACTCAATTAATCTTTTAAAACTCAATATTAAAAACAGTCTTAACAACATCTCTTTACCCGATTAACTAAACTAACATGCACTTCCGAACTACTCAAGTGTTAAAAACACCTCTTAACTTGACAAGAATTTAAGGAGTGTATTTCACTCTTGTTACAAGATTAGAGATGTATTTAAGTACAGTTAGTCAAATAGCAGGGTATTTTTAACTCTATTAATAGTTCATGAATGGAATTTAGTATCAAATTTAATAATATTTTTAATACTTTTTTTTTTAATGTCTTTTCTACTATAAGTGTGCTAGGACTCTTTTATTAGGGAAATAAATTCCTCATGCAATATATACTATTTTTGTATGTATCAAATTCCCAAATAATGCATAAAAACATTTCACACGTAATTAATATAAATATAATTAATACATATATTATTAATACAATCACTATAAATATATTTTATTTAGCATTATTGTCGTACGAATGGATCCCCTAGTTCAACGGAACATTACATTACAAAAATCAATAATATACAGCACAGCACTAATGTATACACGCGACCACAGGTTATTTTTCTTGGAGTCCTAAAGAAAAGAACCAGTCCTCAAAAGTCCGTTAAAAAAAGAGCCCGGCGGAGGGAATCGTAACCCTAACAGGCCGATGTCAACATCCGGGCAACAGCAGTTCCGGTACACGCAGACACCGTCGAAAGTTCTTCACCTCCGGAATCTGCCATGGGATTGCAACGATGAAGAGCTAGTTGAGCTTTGCAAGCCTTTTGGTAAAATTGTCAACACCAAGTGCAACGTTGGGGCCAATCGCAACCAAGCGTTTGTCGAATTTGTAAGTTGTTTTTCATTCGATTATCACGGTTGATATTCTTAAGGGGGACAGCGATGGGCATCCTGTTTCTGTGTTAGGAAAATTCACCCAACTGTTTTTAGATTTCTTTGTTCGGTTAAATGGGGATGGCTAGAGTACAATTGTTAAATGCATCCACGGTTCAAGCTCTCTCTTAGTTTTCGTTGACTGTTCACTGCAAGCTATGCTCCACGGATAACTCATTTAGAATGATTAGGAGATGGCTATGTTGTTGAAGTCAGGATATTTCAGTTCAAACCCCAAAACGTTGTGTGGGAGCAGGTATCCTTTAGCCGGGCAGGTTCCCTAGAGTTTGTACTTGTAGGACTGCCTCCAGCCACCGGATTAGTTGAGGTGTGCTCAAACTGGCTCTAGAATGGTTTGGAGCCGTCATAATGAATTTGTAAATATTAAGAGCTTCCATAACGAACTTGTAAATTGTAATTGTAGAATAAGTAACTGCTAAGATAGGTTAGCAACACTCATGTGGTTCATTCCTAATGCAAATCTTTTGTATATACACTTTTCCCTTACGAGTGTGTAAACATGACATTCATTATTACCCTCTAACGTGCACATTTGTCAACTGCAGGCAGACCTTAATCAGGCAATCAATATGGTTTCATATTATGCTTCATCTTCAGAGCCTGCTCAGGTTCGTGGCAAGACGGTGTACATTCAGTATTCTAACAGGAATGAAATTGTCAATAATAAGAGTCCCGGAGATGTTCCAGGAAACGTCTTGCTGGTAACTATCGAGGGTGTTGAAGCTGGTGATGTCAGTATCGATGTCATTCATTTGGTAAGTGTCTTATTGCTTTCACTCCTCTTTATAGAGGGAATATTTCCAAGTAAGCTAATTCAAGCCTTATGGACTGTTCAGAAGTCGTGGCTTATGAAGAGTTAAGTATTCATCCAATAATCCTTAATAAAATATTGAACACGGCATGATTCCCTAAGAATTTTATATTTTAATACAAGTCCCAAAAAAGGAAAAACCACAACTAGTGGACTTCTATGAAGAAGATTGTTATGTTGTTTTGTGTTTTAAAATATATTTTCTCTAGCATAGTGGATTGTTCTTGGGACATTCTTTTAGTTTCTCGAACCCTCTACTGCTTTCTGTAGCCCAAAACATTGGATACGGTTCAGATTGTAGAAGAGCTCAATCTTACTTATTGTTTCACTTTCATCGCATATAACAACATTAGATGATGGCAGTGTTAACTAAAGTTGATTGAATCACAGATGGTCATTATTTAAGATCTTTTGTTGGAGACATTCTGGATATTAATCATGTCGGTCATAAACCTTTCTATGGCTTGCATATACAGGTGTTACTCTGCACTCACAATCTAGTTCCTTTGTGTTTCTTCTTCACTGTGTTTTGGGAAACATAGTACTTGTTGATATTCCTTTATTACCTTTCTCTGTCTGATTTGCTCTTAATGGGCCAAAACCCATTTCAGGTATTTTCAGCCTTTGGTTTTGTTCAAAAGATCGCTACTTTTGAAAAGGCTGCAGGTTTTCAGGTCTGTATGTCTGTGGACCAATTGAGTTTTTGTTTCTTCTTATTTATGGGTGGATGGAATGTCAGTGTGCTAATGGGTTTATGTTACATCTTGACAGGCGTTGATTCAATTTAGTGATGTTGGGACAGCATCTGCAGCTAGAGAGGCATTGGATGGGAGAAGTATACCAAAGTATGGCTAGTCCATTGTTTACACATACCTTGTGTTTATTCAACTTGCTTCCCACTTTATGTTTGATGAACTAGTGTACTTGCCCTGCAAAGTGCGGTCGTAAGATCTTATTATAGAAAGCATATGTGAAGGACAGTTTAGATTAAATATGAAAATAACTCAGTTAAATAGTATATGTGAATGTGACTTAACAAAACATAATAATAGGATAATAAAAGAAAAGAGAACAAATATTAGGTTAAAAATCTGGAGGATGTAACCCTAGAATGTTTTTGCCTTTTCTTCTCTAAGGCATTGCTAGTATATTATCTTTCAATATGAATTATTGACACTTACATATTCATAAAGTTGATAATATTTTCTTTTTGCTTGAGTACCTTGGGTCTATAATCCAAGGAAATGGGTAGAGATTGATGATGATGTTACACGTCGTATTGGAGTAGAGTAGATGAAATGGAGGCTTACATCTAGTGTCTTGTGTGATAAGAACGTGCTGCTCAGGTTGAAAGGTAAGTTTTGAAATGGATGTGGTGGCTTATGATAAGAGATAGGATTAGAAACAATGATATATTCGGGACAAGATGGTTGTGACACCTGTGATGGATAAGATGAGAGAAATGAGATTAAAATGGTTTAGACATGTATAAGGGAGATACACAGATGCCTCAATAAGGAGGTGCGAGGGCTTGAGTATGGTGGGGTGAGGAGAGGTAGAGGTAGATTAAAGAAGTATTGGGGGAAAGTGATTGAAATGGACATGACACACATGTAACATATCATGGACATGACTTTAGATGGGAGGTACGGAGATCGAGGATTAGGTAGAAGACTAATAGGTAATCGAATATTATCTAGATTCTTTATCACTTATTTTATTATTTTAGTAACCTACTATCTTATTTTTTGATTATAATATTTACATGATATTTCATTTGCTTTGGTTTGTCATGTTATTTTCAAACCTACTTTGGTATGATTTACTTTTGCCGTGGTCTTTCAGAAACAACCTCTCTACCTTTACAATCTTTACAAGGTCTGGGTAATAGTTTTTCCTTAAATACAAAGCTCAAAAACTAAAAAGAAAAGGAAACAAGAATAAGAAGAAGATAAGAAATGAAAAAAAAAATCAATTAAAATGTATCTCGTCTCATATTCCCTAATTCATACCATTTGTCCATTTCTTTCTTTTTTATGGCATCTTTATTTTTTTTGCAAGAATTAATTTAAATGACTGTCTGCCTAACTGTTTAAATTTAAAATAGTCAGTGGTGTATGATATATACACAATTCATGTACAGTATATGTATGATCGTGCATAATTAATGTATAAGTTATGTATGCCAACTAAAAAAATAAACAATAAATTCGATCAACTATTTATATAAAGATCCTATCCCTTTTCCCCTCTTGTTCTAATCCCAACAATCCAAAACCTTTGTGACAAGGAAAAACAAAGGATAGCTAACTTCAGTTTTATGTTTTTCTCCTTGCTTTTTCTTACTTTCTGTTTCTTCCTTTCATTCTCTTTCTTTCTTTAAATTGGCACTCCTCTCTCCTTTCATGCATAGTGCAATTTCTTTTTACTTTTTTTGTATCTTTCTTCCTTTCCTTCCATCAACTCCACTTTCAACTAAGTTGTGCGGACTCTTCACTTTTGATGCCGCATCCGTGTCAGATTCTCCAAAAATACACTATTTTTGGATAATCCGGCATGCACCCGTTGACATTTTTGAAGAGTCCGAGCAACATAGACTTTCAACCAGAGAAAAGATCCCTTTGTTTCTCCTCTTTATTTTATGTAAAATATCAAGATTCTATCTTCTCTCTTGTAAGTTATTCTTACCATTTTTAAAGGTCCATCATCCTTGTCTATATTTCTTTTCCCTTCTCTTTTTTTTTATGACAAGGGAAATCTATAGCCGCTACCCTTTGGGTGCGCAATAATTTTCCCTCCTTTTCTTTTTTTTAATCACCTACTTAATGCCTAGCTTTATTATACATAGATTTTTGGGGTATAATCCTAACTTCATTTTTATCACAGGTACTTGCTTCCAGAACATGTCAATCATTGCCACTTGCGCATCTCATATTCAGCTCACACGGATCTTAATATCAAGTTTCAATCCCATCGAAGCAGGTAGCGCAAATTTATGTAGACAACTTTTGTATCTATGACTTTGTTTCTTTGTATTCTTATTGTTATTGCTATGCTTGCTTGCATTTTTCTTTGCTAATTTTATCATTATATGCTTTTGATTTACAGTTGAGGTGTTCTCTAATTTCTTATGCTTCTTGTCATCTAGGGTTTAGTGAAGCTCGGCAGCTAAAATACAGATGTGTTTGTCATGACCTCGTAGTAATTTTCTTTATCTCATAATAGTGGTGAACAACATTCTTCTCATTTCACATTTTAGACGACCATGTGAAGATCCTTGTTTTTTTTATAGGTTTATGGTCTGGAGAATGCTTGTTTATTGTTTTGGGGATTACTAACTGTGTATTCATTTCAAATACTGCTTGATGTGCCTTTGGTATAGAACCTCTTCCAAGTTTATGTGTGTTCCCAGTGACTCTTCCACTGTCGAACCCAAGTTTTCCCTTTCCTAAAACAAGAGGTGTTAAAATCAAGTTATCTTAGGAAGACTTACTTGGCTCTGTGATAGGGGATGTTAATTGTTACCCCTGTAGGCTTGTGAGGCTAAAAATTGTTAGTTATGGTTTTTCATTGTTACTGCTGTACCAAAGGGATGCTTCTTTAGCTGCATGATGTTTCTACAAAGACAATCTGTCCTTGTAATTAACTGCAATACTTCTTTGTTTTTGGATTCTAATATTTTAGGTTGTACTGATAGTAAGGTGGCTTAGCATTTCAGTTTGAGAACTGCCATGACCTGTTAGTACTTTCGGTTCTCTGTTGCTAGCTTTCAGGTTGCACCAAATTTTGTTTGAATTTTTATCTTCTAATCCTTTCTTTCTACTTTGAAAGACTTGTGTTAAAGACCGGACCTAATGCTAGTGTAATGCTCCCTCCGTTTCAATTTGTTTGACCTACTTTCTTTTTAAGTCCGTTTCAAAAAGAGTGGTTCTCTCCTTTATTAGCAACTCTTTTGTTTCAACTTTCCATAGACCGCAAGACTACTGAACATTTTGGTACATTTGACCTATTTCTTATTTAAGAGACCACAAGATTCGAAAGTCTTTCTTTTATTTTAAACTCCATACCAAGTCAAAGTCGGTCAAACAAATTGAAATGAGGTTAGTAACTAGTAACAACTATACCGTAATTCCAACTAATTGTATCGTCTATAAGGATTTTTGCATTTCATTGTGCTTCTGTACTTAGCTTAGTCGGCGTTGATTCTGAGAAGCTGTAGGTATTTTGAGAAATGGCCATGTGATATTAAATCTACTTTGTTTAATTATAGACCTTCAATCACTGTTGTGTCACATCTTCTTACCAGTTCATCAGAAGGTATATATGAGAACTGATGTGGAAAACTATTCTGTTGATATAGGGATAAGAGTGAGAGTTTAAAGAATATAGTTTTAGTGAACTCCTAATTTCTGTAAATGTAATCTATTCATCCATTTTATGTGACAATTTATTCCATTCTTTGATGGCTTAGATGTTTGATACTATTCCTTTCTATGCAACTCCCAACTTTCAAGAATTAGTATCATAAACTATTCAAGTTTTAAACTTTGATGTGATATTATATCTGCAAGTCTTAAATTTTTGGTCACTATAAATAGTTTAGTTCACTATCACTAATATCATAGAATTCAATTTAACATCTTAAATTCTTATACAAATCAAGCATCAACATATAATGCATGGAGGGAGAATTAGTTAGTGTTGGAATGAAACCGGTCCAATAAAGCTGATTGAATATAGATTATTCACCAACTAATTTGGAATTGATGCATAGTTGATTGATTGATTTTGAGTTTTTCATCTCAATAGTCAACAGTTAGGATAAGAACTGAGCTTTTAGCTGGTGGGATGGGGAGTCTAGTATAGTTTCTGTGGTAATTCCGTTACGGTGGTCTTTGTATAATAGCAGTATTTTTGCACGTAACATTGCTTTCGAGATACTTAATGTTTGTAATTTAACTTTTCTGGGAACATGCACTTCGGAGTTCGTCAAATTTCAGGGTTATATTGATTTGATATTCATAGAAGGTTACATCAGTTTGATTCACATTTAGTTCCTTGTTTCATTGTGTAGGGACTACACAAACCCTTATCTACCAGTAAATCCTACTGCAATGGAGGGGTTTCTTCAGGTTTGTTCCTATACTCATTTTATTTGTGGTCATCCTCGTATCGGAGAAATCCTCACAAGGTCTGCATTCAGCCTGTTGTAGGTCCAGATGGAAAGAAAAAGGAACCCGAGAGTAATGTGCTTTTTGCCTCTTTAGAAAATATGCAGTATGCTGTTACTGTTGATGTCCTTCACACGGTATTCTACTCCCTTGTTATTTCATTGATTCCAATTATGGTAATTGTGTAGTCATTCATTTATATTCTGCTGTTATTATATTCTTCTCGGAAACAGGTATTCTCTGCATTTGGTACCGTTCAGAAGATTGCTATATTTGAGAAGAATGGTCAAACCCAGGCATTAATTCAGTATCCTGGTATGTATGGATTATGAGTGCTGTTCTTTGGTAGTTTAATCAAATACCTGTGTTTACTTGGTCTAGCCTTTAAAGTTTTATGGTGTCTTCTTTATTTTCTTCATCTCTTTACTCTTCCTCCACCCCAATAAGAATCGAGTTACTTGAAAGAAAACAAGAAAATGATGTGGAAATAAAAATACAAAGGATAAAGATATGCTAAATTCGAGAATAAAATTCCTAAATTTCAAAATAAAATGCTAAGGAAGGAAGGACCCTATGAGTCGTTTGGTAGAGTGTAAGAATAGTATTGAATACGTCAATAATGCTGGACAGTTAGAATTAGTTATGTGGGGAGTATTTCCTATCCAGTATTTGGTTTAGTGTACTAAGAAGAGTTCTATCTTTACCCATGCCTATCCATGTGTTAACCCATGTATTGCTGATTCTGTAGTTTGCTATGTATTAGTTATATACCCTGTGATACTGAATAGGTTAAAAATCCTGCCAAATATAATATTAAATAAAATCATGATTGGTACATGTCTTGGGATTCTCTAGTATATCCTACCAAATGACCCTTAATTGATTTTTGTATTAAACTATTAGCGGATTGAAGCTAATTCTGGTATACCAAGCCGATTTCGAAGAAATTAGGAATAAATAATTAGTATAAAAATAATTACGTATTTTACTTTACTAAAACCCAAAGATATCAAGTTAAGAATTAATCCTGCATAAAAAAATTGTTAGTTGCAAAAAAAAAAAAAACTATAGACACCTCACCGCACACACAAAGGTGTGAAAAGAAGAGAAAATCTCAAATAATATTAATAAATAATAATAATATTCTGAAAAATAACAAAATCCTCTCCATACAAGAGAAAACTATACCAAGTAATATGAGATCTGAGTTCTACTTTTATGAAAATAATAAATACTAAAACCTAACTTTGAGAACTTGTAAACTAGGAAAGCATGTATAATATAATGCTGAACTTGTTCCCTGAAAAAACAAGGAAAAAGTTGCCAAACTTTTAAACATATGCCCATTGGAACGTGACTTCTCCATCTATTTTTGGTGAGGATTTGAGCTCACTTTTGGGCAGAGTTTTCAGCCCCATGTGGGCTTGGTTTTAATTTTTTGGGCTCCATGTGGGCCCTAATCTTCCACGTCTTGGGCTTGAACTTGGATCATGAAATATGTGTAGTACTTTGCCTATTCTTCTTCACAATTCTTGGACTCTTCTTCCACAATAAACATATTGATTTTCATTGAAGTTTGTCAATCTTTAATGGAAGTATGCCACCATGGATGCCATCAAATCCTTTTGGTGGTTGGGGCATTGCTTTGGTCTTGAGAAATATGCTCAAGGGCACTAAGGGATTATACTTGAACAACTGACTAACTTCAGAAAAAGGTTCTATAATATTCCCATATACAAATACATGTGTGTCCATGCAGGATGAAGAAGGTTTAGCATATCAAATTTTGCTCACTAGTATAAATGAAATCAACTACGTGATCTATTTTGCATCACAATCATTTCTGTGAACAACGTTATTTTCAATCACCTCTTGTTTAAGTAGATCAGGTTTTCTGCAGAATGCACAACAGCCAACTTATACTGAATATAAGATTTTGAATGTCAGTCTGAAACTTGAAAAAAATAGCGAGAACTGCCAATAAACAGTCTCTACAAATACGTCCAAGTGTTTCCCTAGGAAATTCATGCGTCTTCATTACAATCTTCTAATGGGTACTAAATATTGTAGCCCGTGCCAGCACAAGCCTAATCTATGTTATTTTTTCGTCCCAATTTATGCGACATAAATAGAATTTGAAGACTTGATCAAATTTTTAACATAAAATTTTCAGATATTTTGAATTTATTAGTTATTGTAATTTATAGTACTCCCTCCGTCCCATTTTATGTGGCACCCTTTGACTTGACACGCTGTTTAAGAAAAAAAGACTTTCGAAACTTGTGGTCTAAAATCATTCTGAGATATTTGTGTGGTTGAGAATCATTTCATTAAAAGTAAAAAGGGAATTTTAAGGTTAAATTGTTTCCAATTAGAGCAAGGTGATATTCTTTTTGGGACGGACAAAAAAGTAAAAGGTGCCACATAAAATGGGACATAGGGAGTACTATTTACGTAATTTTTGAATAATATATGTTACTTTCGTTGTCTCAATTTATGTAGCACAAATAGAATTTTTAGAGTCAACCAATTTTTTTTGGCTTTTAATTTTTAAGTTTTAAATTATTTGATTTATAGTACTTTTTACGACATTTTTCAAAGAAATGACACGCATAAAATGTGAAGAGTCAATCGAATTTTATATGTTTTTTAAATATTTTAAGTTCGTCCTATCTGAATTTATGTGGCACGAATAAAATTTAGAAAATCATCTAAAAAACCTGTCTTTTAAATATTTCAGTTGTTAATTATCATGTTTTATAGTACTTTTTTATGTCATTTCAAATAATATATGCTACTTCCTCTATCTCATATTTGGACTTGACATACTCATTAAGCAAATAATAACTAGCATGGTTATTTTATCACATTATTCTTGTTAATTGATATTTTAATACTTAGGTCTTAAAAATGATTTGAGAAATAAGAAGTTAATGCTAAAGATAAAGCATGAGAAACTAACTTTTTACCTTGAAATATTAAAATGATAGATAAAACTAAAAGTCTATTTTTAAAATAGGTTACAATTAAATATGAACCAACGGAGTTCACTTCATTCATAATTTTAATTCATTATTGAATGGTACATGGAATCACAATTATTGAAAAAGAAAAGTTGTTAAACTATCATCACTACTCATAAATTACAACGCCACATGCATGTTGGTACCACCCCTCCGAGCTCTTCTAGTATAGTTAAAAATTTGATCCATGCACCCAAGGGTGTGGAACAACATTCAACGTGGATGAAATTTATGGGGACCAAAGTTCAAACTCTGATATAGACAATAAATATATGCTTACAGTAGATAATTGATTTTCTTCTGCCTAAGGCCATGGTGGACAAAATTACTCGGTAATTGTATTGTTGGGAGGTAATAGGTACCTGCTGAAATAATTAGAACCCATAACTTTAATAGTACAATGAGTGTAATACAAGATTGAACCTAGTCAATGTAAATCTTGGATCCGTCCGTGGAAATAGTTGAGGTGCTTAAAAGCTGAACCAAATACCATTATTATCTAGTTAAAAAAAAGAGCAGTGCACATCCCGCTATCTTACACTAGGCATTAACAGATAGGTTTGTAAACATGTTGTCCTGTTTCTCATCTCCAAGTGCACATTCCATTATCTTTTTATTTTTTCTTTTTTTCCATGTCCTTTTCAATGAAGTTGAACCAATTGGTACATAAGGTGTTGATGAATCAGTTTTACTGCAGATGCAACAATTGCAGCTGCTGCAAAGGACGCTTTAGAGGGACACTGCATATATGATGGTGGCTATTGTAAGCTTCATCTATCATACTCTCGTCATACTGATCTGAATGTACAGGTATATATATGTGCTTTTGTGTTGGTTCCAAAGGGAAAAATGATGACTAACACCATATTTAAGATTCGATTACCGAAAGTATGCTTCTTGACACTTGTTCCTCCCTGCATCTTTTTCATTAGACCTCTTAGCTTGAATTAATAATTCAATTGTTTCAAAGCAGGCATACAGTGACAAAAGTAGAGATTACACAGTTCCAGAATCAAGTTTTATTGCGATGCAACAAGCATCTGAAGTCCATGCCACACCAGCTGTTTGGCATAACCCTCAGTCTGGTCCAGCACAATCATCAGCTGGCTATGCCGCTACTGGTGCTCTTCCTGGTCAACCACCACCTAATTCCCAATTATCTTCATGGAATCCAAATTTTCAGGGTGGAGGATCAACCTTTCCATCTGCTCCTATAACCTTTCCATCTGCTCCTATCGGATATCCTGGTCATTCATATGCCCCACCTGTTCCTGCTTATGCAACTGCAGTACAACCTCCTGGATCGTCACAGCAGCCCAATCACATTGCTACTGGTAGTCCACCCTTTAATGTAAGTCAGCCTTTTCATCCATCAACCATGCCGCCTGGTCATGCACCTTATCATGGTTAACACACTCTCTTTGGAACATCGAAACAGTTATTATTTTACGCTGATGTGTAGATTCCTGTTAACTGTCGGAGTGGTCTTGTGATGTCAGCTGTATACCTTCACATTCTCTTTTCTTGTGAAACACCTAAATTAAAGTTTTTGGTTTTCTTCGTGAATTGAACTATAATGTTTGATCTGAGAGTGTAAAAGAATCATCTGTATAATGAGCTGTTTAGTAACGATGGTTCTCTTATAGACATTAATATTGTTATTCTTATTATGCTTTCCTTCTGTAAGCATTTTGCTGTCTTTATAAATTGGATAGTGAATGGATCATTGCAGCATTCGAAGTGATTCAACAGCTCATATATTTGCAAGTAGAGTCGGAAAGTGTGGATGTGCAAGTAGACTACTTGTGCGCTGCGCTCTTTTTTTTTTTTTTTTTGTACGATTTCGGTATAGATGCCATAATGGAGGTGCTTGTGGGATACACGTTCAGTACTAAGATTCATAGTTAACCAGAGTTACATGAAACGCAAGTGATGAATTCATTACGCAGATATTAGTTATACAAAGTTTAACAACAATTGTGAAATTGGGAAGATGTGATTTAGTTTTAGGTTATCGAGGACACGATCCTAGATTAAAATGTGCGGAGGACATGTATTAGATTAAAAGGTTAGTAGATGGTGTAAGACTATCTTGCTCAGGTGATTGGTATTTCTCATTATTATGGTCACTATACTGGTATTATTATAGTTTTTGTTTTGATATTTCAATTATCGTACTTCTTTTTTCATTGTCTATCTTATTTGTACCCGAATTTGTTACACTTAAGTTCAGGATCTTTTGAAGATAACTTTTTTACTGTTGTCTATTCTAACCCGATTACCTTCGAGCGATTTTTTGCAATATCATCGCAACACTCTCCAAAAATTGATCGCAATGCTTCATTTGATTTGCTATGTTCTGTTGTCTATATCATTAATTAGATTACCTTTCCGATCCGTTTTTACAATTATTTGTTTCAATGTATTGTTTGATCAGTTGATGTCTACTTAACAACAGTAAGGACGTCCATGTCGACTCATATTATAGAAGAATTCATGAAATTCTTAAAATGAGAACGAAGGAAAATGGAAAAGTGAGTTGTTTGTTTTCTTGAAATGTTCGTAAATCATGCAGAGTAGTCCCCGCGAGCCTTGAAAAAGTAAATAAATGACTATATTATCGTTCCTTCTGTACTATTTTATTTGACACTCTTTGACTTTGTCACAGTGTTTAAAAAAAGAAGTCTTTTGAAACTTATGACGTAAATTCATTCTTATATATTTATGTGACTAGAATAATTTCTTTAAAAGGTAAAAGAGGAATTTTAAAGTTAAATTATTTTAATTAGAGTAAAGTGATATTCTTTTCGGGATGGATCAAAAAGGAAAAAATGTCCTATAAAATTAGACAAAGGGAGTATAATGTTAAAATACTACTCCCCTGTTTACTTTTAGTTATCAAAAATTTTCTTGCTTTTCACTTTTACACTTGTTATTTTTGATAAATCAAGGTAGGATAATTATTTTTCTCTATTATACCCTTATAGTTTATTGTCATAAAGTTAATACCTTTGACAATATAATGAATAATATGTGTGGGACCCTAAAAGGGGTAAAATGGTAAACTTACGATATCAATAATTATTTTCCTAATAAATATGTCAAATCAAAATTTGATAACTAAAAATGAGTGGAGGGAGTATCTTTGTTTTTAATATTTACCAAATATTTTATTTTATTTATTATCTACATTTAAAAGTGATTTTTTTTTTTAACAAAATGATATCTCGTGATACATCTGCCCCTACCATCATGTCAGACAGGACATATTACATCTGAAGTGGACATCTCCCTCCAGTGCCACAAAAGGGCTGGACTTTGTGCCACCCCAAAAAAGAACAAGTTCTAAATTTTCACGTCTCATTTTGCTTCTCCATTTTGTTTACCATTTTACAATCTTCATTTGGAAAATCTACCCATAATTACACTAAAAAGACTGAGCAACACTTATACCAGCTCATTCCCTTTTTCTTTTAGAAAAAAAGTAAATGAACTGTTTCTTTCTCCCTCCTAATGAGTTTTGACCAAATGACTTATTACAAAAACTCCTAACACATCAAATTAACCCATGGTTAAATTCCAAAGGGGTCTATGTATCCGTGAGCTCCTGACCACAAGGGTCTATGTAGGTGATATTAAGATGATGTGTTTTGTTATCATGGTAGTCATGTCTGCTATCATCTTTAGTTTGTGTTAGACAAGTGAATCTCTATTAAGATTTTTTTCAACCATTCAGTTGTCATAATAATTGTCATTAACTCCTCATGTGCGTATGTAAACTATGTCAGCTGTCTGTCAACTTTAATAGTGAATATATGGACCACTCCCCTAACCCTTTTGTCAGCCTCAACCCATTACCCAGAAAGCACTCCTCTTTCAAACAATTAATTTTATTTTTTTATTGTACAACTTGTTGATATAACTGTGCAACTACTTATACATGTCGTTGATTCATCAATTGTTTCTATGTGCTGGTTGGTACCTTAACCATATGAAGTACTTATGGACCCTCTGCTCCATCTCCGTATTTGACTCCATCGCTTTATCAGCCGACATTTGCGATCTTTAAATATATTTGGTACATATAGTTAAAACAACAAAATATCGCTAATTCTATTAATGATTTAGTGATGAATTTTAAGAAAAAAATGATTCTTGGATATAAGAGAGAGAAATATGCTTAATTTTCCAGGTTTCATGTTGGATTTGTGTGATTATTGATTTCGTTACATCTGCTTATTGTAGACTTAATATTTTTCATGGATCAAATGCATGATTTTCTTTAATTTGATCTCATGACCTTTTATGTCTGTTTAAATATTGAATTGTGTGATCATCTCATCTAAAAATTTAGTCGATTAGAGGGTAAAATGTAACCTTACAGGCCCAAGGGCAGATCTACAGTGGTGGATTAGTGTTCCTGGTGAACCCACACCCACGACGATAGATCGTGAAATTATATAAAATTATGTTAAGTCTATAAGTATCTTCTAATGGTAACCCATAACTAAATGTATGGTTGGTTCCATGGACAAGGAGGACCTCTAAAGATCTTGGGTCCAACACAGACTATTATCCCTTAATCCTGGTAATTAATATATATTCTCGCCACATGATAAATTGATAATATAATTACTATATGGTATTTTTATATCTTAACATGGTTCGAGCAACCAACAAAAGATGTGGTGCAATGGATGGAGCTGCTCCTTCCTTAATTAGAGGTCTCGGGTTCGAGCACTGGGAATAAAAAAATTCTTGGTAGGGAGTGCTTCCCCCCAATGGGACTCTAAGCCATACAAATCCAGATATAGTCGGGTTTCAATATGAATATCGAATACTGGACGGGAAAAAAAACCAATATCAAGCATAATGGGTTAAAAGGGGTTGGAATTCAGCGTGATATTAAATGGCCTCATTTAATAGTAGTAGTATATAATGGACTACAACTTCAAATTGTGGAGCCTTGAAAACTAACGTCTGAACATATACAGGAAACGTAAGTACCCTAGTGAATTAAGAGCAAAGAAGAGTGTGATATGACACACTAACTTCCTGAAAGTCACGTTTCGATTTCTAATTTTAGTGAACAAAGCACTTGTGGGTAAATTCGTATTTCAAATTTAAATTTTATGGTTTTAATCTTGAAGTTCTTAGCATGAAATCTAATGCACTTTTAAAATTATACGTTCATATGTAGTTACTATGATTTTAATAAATTTATTTTTCATATAAAAAATATTAAGCTCAAATGAATTTGATATCAGTGCATTACCTCCGCCCCAAGTTGTGACTAGTGAGGAATGAAACTATCCCTAGAATTCTCGACTATTAGCTACTTGTATTGTCATTATTATTATTATAGAAATTAAGGATTAGTGGTGAATGAACATGTGATGAATGACTTTATGTCACTTTCTTTCGAAAACCAAGTGTGCACATCAAAAGGGCATAATCATGTGCCATTAATTTTTGTTTGAACTAATCCTCTAATACTCCTAATTATGATTAGGAATTAAGCATTATGTTCTGTTCAACTACTATTTTGATTAACGTACTTTTAAAAGTAAAATTGGTTCATCAACAAATACTCCCTTTGTCCAACTTTAGTTGACCTCTATTGACTTGACACACCGATTAAAAAATAGTAAATGATTGAATAATTTTACCAAATTACCCTTTGAATATAATAAATATGATGTCTTGAAAAATTTAATAGAGAAATGACTATAATTAATGATAAAGATAAATTAGGAACTAAGTGCAAAATTATCTCTTGATTTCATAAAGTGGACAGGTATTGTTGGACATCCCAAAATAGGATAGAAACCAAGTAAAATTGAATGGAGGGAGTAATTAATTAGGCTCTCGAGTAACAAAAAAGAAAGTTATACTAATCTTTTACGAAATGCCAGATTTTGGATTTTTGTAACTGTCAGAATTCCAAATTAGTGCTTCGTAGTAAGTAGTAACAGCTTTATAGATCTGTTAACATCGAAGAGTCCCAGAATAGAACGAAGTAAAAATAATAAAATAGCAAACAAAACAACAAAACGTGTGACAAGGTACCTTTGTCTAGTTCAATCAGGTGAAAATTGCCATGCTTCGCTTTCGGGCGAATTCAAGATATAGTGTCGGTAAATTCATTTAACGAAAAAAGGTTTAAAATGCTTTGAATTATTAAAAATGGTATAAAAATACTTTTATTTTATGAGTATTAGCGAGTCAAAAAGGTGAATGAATGACATTTTTAAACTTAAAAATATTTCATTAAAGAAGATGACATTTTTGGACTCAAAAGTGGATGACAAGGATGTTTTACGCCCAACAAGTAGATGAAGAGAAATTTTGTATCCTCTGTCCCATTTTATGTGACACCATTTTCTTTTTGATCCATCTCAAAAAGAATGTCACTTACTTAAATTGGAAATAATTTATCTTTAAAATTTTCTTTTTACCCTTAATGAAATGATTCTCAATCACACAAATATCTAAGAATTATTTTAGACCACATGTTTTAAAAGTTTTTCCTTTTTTCTTAAATACCGTGCCAAGTCAAAAAATGTCACATAAAATGAGATGAAGGGAGTATTATTTTCAATAATTCAAGGGCATTTTAGGCCCATTTCTGTTTATTTAATCACACCAAATTATTTTTATTACAGCTTTTAACTTTTTGCATATATATATAAATTGTTTAGTTGAACCCATAAAATTCACTTTAAACCTGTCTCTGCTTCGTAGTCAGAGGCGGATATTTAGTTGCAGATTTACAAGTATTCACGAGTTTTTGCTCACACTTTTTTTATGTGTATAAAGAAATCTACATAAAAAATTTTGACTTTAAATCAACGTGTGTTTGGTAGGAAGGAAAATGTTTCTTCGAAAATATTTCTTTGAAAAAATAATTATATTTTTTATTATTTGATAAATAAGTAAAAAATAATTATTTTGAAAATCATTTATATGTAATCTAGCAAAATTATATGAGGGTGAGATGGTGTGGAGGTTCGAGGATAGTAGGGGGATGGCATGGCCAAGGGGTCGGAAGTGTTGGGTGGATGGGAAGGAGACACTTAATTATGAATGTCACTTATTCAACTTGTTTTCCTGCATTAATTAGAGAAGTCATTTTTTTCAATGAACTTTTTTTCCTAGAGAAAATATTTTGACAAACCAGACATTAAATTTTTTAAAAATATTTTCCTTCCTAACAAACATTTTTTGCATACTATTATTTGAAGCTATTATAAGAACCCACAAGTCTCAAATTCTCAATTACAAATTAAGAATTTAGCTTAGCCTAGTAATTTTGGTCAAAAAACTATGTTTATCTCAAGAAACCTCTTGAATATATAAAACTTATACTAATTTATGTTTTGAAAATTCAAACAAACTATATTTCTAAAATTCATAAATTTCAAATTCTGACTTCGCCTCTGCGTCTCTGACTCTGTGCCCCAACGTGGAAGTATACATTATAGGGATTCTTTGGTGCATTGTGGACTAGGACTTGGTGCAATTTTCTTGCGGATATTGTGGCATAAATTTGTATAATCTTAGCTAAAGTTGCAAAGACTAAATGACTAGATAAACATGTAGTAGTTTGATTTCACTAACAATATTTAAAGCAGTGAGGTTATTTAGTCAACATATGGTCTGAGCTGGTGACGAATGTGTACATTGAAATTAAAGTTGTAGGAAACCTCAATGTCAAAATGCTTTTCAGGCTGTTATAGACTTTGATACGATGTCTTTAGTCACTTTATTACATAAATCAAAATCTCAGTTATTTGGAATTAAAAAAATATAAAGAGATGCAGCCTGTATTGTCTTAGGTTTGTCATTTGTCTTGAAACTTTATGCTGTTTGATTGTGTGGAGAAAATATATTAATTTCATTTACTGGAAAATCCGTAATCAGTGGAAGACTTTCTGGGAAAATGATGGATAAGACCTCTAAATCTCCGAGTTAGATATGCCGGGTTCTCATGTCTGATCTTTTTTTTTTTTTTTAAAAAATGTGTTTTCTTGGTCAACAATATTCACTTGACTCAACTACCTCATAGGAAAAATAGTAACTCCAATAACTACAGGCTGAGTACATGAACTTTCCGATTCAAGGTAAGGTCGTATATAATATACTCCTGCAGTCGAACTCTTGCTCGAATTCTGTGATTGCTTTTTTTTCTTCTTAATTGACTAGTACAATTTGTAAGGTACAATCTTGTTCTATATCAACCATTTGAAGGTAATATATTTAATGTTTTAAAAAATGCATTGATAGTTAATACTTTCTCCATTTTATTTTATGTGACAATTTGTAATTTGGCATAGTATTTAAGGAAAAAAAAGACTTTTGAAACTTACAATTTTTAGATATTTATGTGACTGGAGATCATTTCATTAAGGGTATAAGAAAAAATTTAAATTAAATGATTTCTAATTATAGCAAGGTAAATTTTTTTTTTGAAATGGACTCAAAATGAAAAAATGTCACGTAAAATAAGACAGAGATGATAGTACTTAGTAATCAAAGATAAAATAAGTATAAAATGATACTTATCTCTTGATCTTTCAAATTAGACGAGTGAACATGAACATCTATTTTAAAGTACTTTAAATCATGTTCAACTTTCAGGAGATAATGATAATATCCAATTCCAACACTAGTGATAGGATTATATATACCAAAGAAATATATATATATATATATATATATATATATATATATATATATATTTAAGACGTGGTTCTTTGAGTTGCCCATTCATTTTTTTTCTTGACTTTTTTACATTGAAATTGACAATTCAAGCTCTTAACAATCTAATACGTAACATGTTTGTTTTTTTAAATAACGAATAATATTCGGATCAATTGAAGTTCTACCTACAACTATTGTACCAAATGCTACCTACTAGCTCTTATGTATGATAGGATAATTCAGCCCATCAAAATTTAAGCAAATAAAAAGGAGTATTACTTGAACATTTTGTATCTCTATTAAAATTTAAACGTCCATCTCTTATAATTTTTACCTATTTTATCAATCTTTTAGCCTCAGCGTTGAGTGAAACAATGTAATAAGACTGAAACGGACAGGAAGACAATTGTTGAGACAGAATTAACGAATCTGATGAAGTGGATAACATTTGATGGTTCCAGTTGTTTTCCATATTCTTTTTTAAAAAAAAAAAGTTAATCCTACTCTATAGAGAGAGTGCAATTAAATTAGCCATAATTTCACCAATCACACAAAATGTACAATCGACCCTACACATATAGCGGATTCAATTTTGCAACGAAATTCCAGAAGGGATTGTTTCAATACCACGCGGCTTCTTCCCGGAGAAAACAAAACCTCTACATATTTATTGGTCTCAATTTAGTTGGCATAGTTCGAAATTTAAGAGTTAAAATTTCTTATTTTGATAGTAACTTTAGAAATTTTTATCTTCTTCAAAAAATAAGTAACATATTTAAAAACTATATAAAAAAGTTCTCTAGACCTAAAAAATTGAAAATCACAATCAAAGAATGTTTTATTTGACTCAAAATTTAAACTATACTAGACGGAGGAAGTAGTAAATACCAAAAATTATATCATATAAATTGGTAAATCACGAAGGAAAAAAAAGGTATTTTAATATTGATGTACTCCCTCTGGTCCTTTTTATACGTTACATTTTGTAATTGTTCTTGTATTAAGAAATAAAGTGATTTTACTATTTTGCCCTTATTTAATATTTATTAATTATTTTTTAAATTCTTCTAGTTAGTCATATATATCTTTTCAAAGTTCATTAACTATCAAGGGTAAAAAAAGAAGGACAGTGTCATTTATGCATTAATTTTGTGAAATGACATATATTAAGAACCATTTATTTATAGTAAAGACGACATATAAAAGGAACGTGATAAAGTATTAAAAGTATAACTAAAATAAAATTACAATTATGATATAGTAAATAAATAAAAGTGAATAATATACATCTTTATGGTCCCAAGCAAACAGTTGAAGAAACTTTATCAGTTGGTCAGCTTAATTTAATATTGGACCTTTTATTTTAACTCCCAAACCAACCTTTTAGCCCCTCTATTTATTCTCCACGATTGCAGGTATCTTCATTTCCTAACTAACTTCGTTACTCAACCAAACACAGAGAGCTTTTTTTTGTGTGTGTGAGAGCCATTTTCCCTTCTTCTTAATTGGTTCATTTCTCTTCAGTTTTTCTAGTGTTAGTAAAACAATAATTTCATTAGCACTAACTAAACTGTCATTCCCTCCCCTGCAGGTTAAAATATGGCTCTTTTAGGTCTCCTTTTAATGGGAATTTCCCTCATGTTTCAATCAGCCCATAGCTATGGTGGCTGGATCAATGCTCATGCCACATTTTACGGTGGAGGAGACGCTTCTGGAACTATGGGTACGATAATTTTTAACTTAACACTGACTTTTTGAAAAAAAATTAAGCTGGAGTGTCAAAAGTTACGTGTTTATAATGAAATTCTGTTTGAATTTTCCCAGGCGGGGCTTGTGGATACGGAAATTTATACAGCAGTGGCTACGGAACGAACACTGCCGCGTTGAGCACTGCTCTGTTCAACAACGGTTTGAGCTGTGGAGCATGTTTTCAGCTAATGTGTGTAAATGCGCGGCAGTACTGCCTGCCGGGCATTATTACAGTGACGGCAACAAATTTCTGCCCTCCAGGGGGTTGGTGTGATCCTCCAAACCATCATTTTGATCTCTCTCAGCCTATTTTCTTGCGCATTGCTCAATACAGAGCTGGCATCGTTCCAGTTGCCTACAGAAGGTAATTTATTCCTCCAAATTTACCTTTTTCCTGTACAAATATTTTATATATTTTGGAGTCATTCGTACCTTTATCATTAGCAAATCATCATCTCATATTTATGCTTTATTTAACCTAATTCACGTGTCGAAATACTTTCTTTTGAAAAATCCAAATTCATACCAAGTGAAAGTATATATCTTTTACCATTTTCCCATAGACCGAAAAGTGTGAATATTAATTATATAAACTTAATTTGGTGGAATGTGTGTACAGAGTCCCCTGCAGAAGAAGAGGAGGAATAAGATTTACAATCAACGGACACTCTTACTTCAATTTGGTTCTTGTGACAAATGTTGGAGGTTCAGGAGATGTACACTCAGTGTACATAAAGGGTTCAAGAACTCAGTGGCAAGCAATGTCAAGAAATTGGGGCCAAAATTGGCAGAATAACGCTTATCTCAATGGCCAAAGCTTATCATTTAAGGTCACCACAGGCGATGGTCGCACTGTTGTTTCCTACAACGCAGCACCTAGTTCTTGGTCCTTTGGCCAGACTTATAGTGGAGGACAGTTCCGTTAGAAACAAGAAAAATCATAATTTTCAAGTATACTACTTCCTAAAAATATTTAATTTTCAATATTGTTATAAGAGATTGGCCTTAATTTGTCGGCTTTATTCACCGTGATTTAAGAAGAAAGAAATATCTGGGAAAAGAGCAGTTTGGCACTTTTTGTCCATTGTAAAATTGGCCATTCAATTGTGGAAGTAAAAGAATTGATTTGGCCTAATTTTTTGGTTGGGGAGATTATTAGTGGAGAAGCAGTTGTGAGCTTTGCCTACCCAACTTATAGTATAAATAGCATGACAATATTGTGTGCATAGAAGGAAAAGTTATCTACTTTTTTTTTATTTTTACTGTAAAAGAGCTAAGCACTAATTATGCTGAGTATGTATGTACCAATTGTCTCTAGTTATTTGTTTGTAAGAAAATGTTACTATAATAATAAAAGGAAATTCCAAGTTGTCCTAGGTGCAATGTCTTATAAAGGTCATTATCTACACAATTTCTTAAAGGTTACTATGTCTTCGTACTTTTTACATTCATAAATACAAAAGGGGTTCAAAATATAAGAACATCTATTACATATACATATCTATTACATATAAGATAATTTTAATTACGTAAAAAGAAAATAATATTTTATTTTCATTTTCAATTTTCACGATGTCTCGGTCTCGAAGAAATTGAACTAAGATACATAATTTCGCTGTCCATCTCCCTTCCCCTTTTGCGAGAGGGTGAGAAAGGTAGAGAAAGTTGAAATGGAAGAAGCACATTAATTTTGGTCCTCTAACTTATTTAAGTAAAATGAAGTGGGCATAGTTGTTACCCTATGATAATAATGATACAACACTCTACCTACTAGAAATTATTTTTTCACCTTATTCCTAAAACAGAATATAGACACCAGTACAAGGGAAAGTTGGATGAACTCATAGGTCTTTCACCATCAAAAAGTGTACCTGGGATTCACAAATTTACATAAAAGAACACTGATAGAGGTAGCAATAATATGCTGTTCAACGTGGAACTTCACATACACATATACAACTTTAGAAGAGTCAATACCAATGCATTTGCAGAACAAATAATATTCTTATAAGGGCTGAAATCAAATCGAGTCCAGGAAGATTGCAACTTGTCTGGACAGTGGTTTTTCGTGGTATGGTATGGTAAGTAAGAGAATCAAAGTTGTTTTGATTGTCTCTTTAATTATATGATACACTTTTTGAAACCGCCAATTTAGTATCTTGTTTATTTATTTTTTCCAATAATATCCTTATGTAATTTAAAATAATTTTAACATATTCTTTATTCTTAATTAAACTTTATTCTAATATATCTATTACTTTTATGGTCATATTACCCATTCTCCTCGTATAAATTTTTAAAGTGTCTCTTTCCCATTCAGTCTTCTATCCCACGTTTCAGTTATTTTTTAATGTTCATTTTTTTGTTTCCCTTATTTTACATAAATTAAGTTACTTCGGCTTTGGGTTATAAGTTTATGTAATTGGCTACTATTTTTTTAAAATATTTCTATTAATAAATATTGATAAATTAAATATTTATAATAATTAAAAGCATTTTCGCAAATTTATCATTTATGAAATAGTATCACAGAGTCAAATCAAACAACAAAATTATCATTAAATAATAACAAATAGTCTACCAAAACATTATATTATCTCTTACTACGTCATACCATACTCTACCATACCATGAAATGATTGTTCTCCTCTTCTTAAATGACAAATGGTCCTTGTTTAGAGAGAGATAGACAAAGGGGAGAGAAGGAGAAATAAGGTCAAAATATATATATCTAACAAGACATGTATCTAATTAAGAGTTTAGGTATATATAAAGTGTATAGTATATGCATCTATTGGAAAAAATTCTGATGCTAACAAAATTGAAAGAAATTTGAAAATTTTGAATTGTTTTTACTGTATCTAGAGTCAGTCTTCATGTATCTGTCAATTATGCACATATATTTGAGTAAGATTTTGTGAACAGGACTTCAATTATGTACCTAAGTTATATCCTGCGAGTGTATCTAAACATGTTAATGTATCTATCAAGTATATCCATGTTTCTGTCATATTATGATTCTTTGTATCTAGAGAGGTATATGAATGAGTTTAAGCTTATAAATAGTATATGTATTTGAGATCATTTTAATTACATAAACATTCTCATATATCGGAGGTAAAAGAAATATAATACTATCCGTAATCATGCAAACTAAAGGAAAGAAAAGTAATTAGGTACTAAATAAGTGAAATTTTTGTCATTTATCCATATTTTATTTGAATGATTATGGCGAGAAGGGGAAATTAGTGATGTAATTTGACATATTTTATATTATAATTTTTATTTTGTTATAGAAAAAAGAAACTCATTTTATAGGTTTAAAATTAAAAACTTGAAATAATCTAATGGATTAATCCGAAACCACACTTAAAAAAATTGTTCCAAATTAAACTTAATAATTCAAAATCTTAATTTCTTGAAGATGTAACTTCTTACGCATTATTTGAGTTGATGTATTAAAAATAGCATGCATTACATAATTTTTTTTTAATATTTATTTATAAAGATACATTTCTCAAATATAACAAAAAAGATACAAAGAAAAAAATTTGAAGGGCACTTGAATCTTTAACTATATTAATGCATAAATTGGATCTTCTTACTTTACTAATATATAAAAATTCATAATATTAGTAACACATCTTAATACACAATAAAATGTGTAACTAATGAAAGTATTAATTATATATAGCATAAAAAATAAGGTACACTGAATCAATGGCATGCATTTGTTTATTTACTAATAAACTTTACCAGATAACCCCTACTTGTCTAAAGTAAAATCAATCTAACTTGATAAATTGATTAAAAAAAAAAAAGTAAATATTGGTAAGAAAGTAAATATTTTTCACGAAAAATATTTTCATCGAAAATAAGTGGATCTCTTATTCCTTTTTACTGCTGCATAAGCAAGCAAGGATATAATCCAAAAAATTATGTATATAAGCGGACATATTGAGGAAAATTGAGGATCATGAAAGCAAGATTGCATCGAACAAATTAAAGAATGTTACAAAATGTTTGTGTTCATCCAATTCTTTCCTTTCTATTTTAGACAATCATAGTTGACCAAAAATGTTAAAACATTTTAACAAATTCCTGGAAATCGATTCTTCCATCTCCATTTTCATCGAAGGTCATGATCATTTTCCTGCAATTATCCAATTCTGCAACTCCCTTTAATCCCAGAGCACATAGAACTCTCTGTAAATCCCTTTCATCAATAAATCCATCTTTGTTCTCATCAAATACATCAAAAGCTTCTCTTACATTTTCCTCTTTAGCTTCTAATTCCTCTCCGAAAAGTTCAAAAATGTCACTAGAATCCAACCTCTCCTGAATTTTCACATCTTCAGGATGGCAAAAAATACCCAAATTAGCCATAATCATTTCCACCTCTTTCCTGCTTATGCTTCCATCAGCTAATTTCTCGCTAAAAGATGTCAGCTTTTGATAAGTTTTCTCTTTTTCAACTTGTAAATCCGAAATCCGAAGTTTGTGCTTCGGATTTAGCAAAGGACAAAAGATTAAAAAGTCTTCTTGCACAATCAAATATTATATACAGAAAGAAGAAGCCTAGAGCGCCATGAATTAGCAGGGGAACTGGAATAGTAGTTACAGGGAACTTCTTGAATGGAAAACGATTCAAATAACTTGAAGCTGCCATGTTAAGAATTGAAAGTTAAAATAGAAATTCTTGATTGTGATGGAGAAGAAGAGAAATGTCTCTTTGTGGTTGTTGTAGTCAAAGGCGGATGATATTCTTGCATGCAGAAAAAACAGAGTTATTTGTTTTGGTTTTGATGAGAATTGTGAAAGGTCATTGGGGAAATATATATAAGTGTTGAATTAGATTTGAAGTTTCAAGAGCAGGAAATTGCTTAGTAGGTAAGTTCGTGGGAAAAGGTGACCAAATTTGGTCTTCCACTGAATGGAAGTGTCACAGGAAGTTTCTTCAATTCCTAATTTGCTGGGAAGAGTCATTTGCCTCTTGTTGGAAATATGGTGGGGCAGGCTGGCTTGTTTTAATTTGCCTTGTTGTTAGGTTCTGATTACTTGTGCCACAAATTAGCCTCTTTCACTGACCAAAAATAAAAAATTTCTTATTCAAGTTGACCATTTTTATAACAAGGAAGGTACCTTAGAGTTTCCTCTAGATTTTTATTATTATACTACTTGTGTAATTTGTTGCAAAATTACAATAGTTATGACGCTTGTGGCATATTGTTATAGTTATTCGCTAAAAGTATGTGGAACACCAAATAAGAAAATTCATCATATTTACCTTTTCGTTCAATTTTTCTGTGCGTGAACTCAACTTTATTGTTAACTTACTATTCTTTTTATTCATTTTTATCTATTTATAAATGAATTTTGCACAACAGTTAAGGAATAATAAGTGAATGACATGTTTTAGCATGATACTCGTATTATTTGGTGTTTAATCTGTAATGAACTTGAGAAAATCATTTGCAATGAATAATTAATAATTAATATTAATGATGAAATAAAAAATAATTGTCTTTCTCTTGATATATAAAAATAAATAAGTTAAAATAAAAACTTAGTATAATATAGTAAAGAATTGATTCTTTACTTTAACAAACTATTTTCCTTTTGGTAAAAGTGAAAGTTCTTGGCAGGCGGCATTAAACTAATGGGAATTCATTGCATTTTTCATGCTATAGCTTTCTTAATATACACTTCAAAGTGGAAATAATTTGGTACATCAATTCAATCTAACTTCTACATGAAAGACTTCCAAACTTAACCAAGTGGTTAATCGTGAAATGCGCCAACCAAAAAATAAAAAAATTGTAAAAGTCATATGCTACTTTTCAATAACAAAAATGAAGAATTTAGTACTCCCTTAAAAAATTTCTTCATTTCTTTTTTCTGAAAGTAAAAGGTGCGGCAAGTATTATTTTCTTGTATCTTTTGTCTTCTGAGGGAATGGACAAGTTTGCCTCTATAGCCGCCTATGACATAGAAATCAATTTCTCATATTATTATTTTATTATCCTAAAGAAGTCAAAAAGAGAGTACTAATTTTTTATTCTTTAAATTCAGGACGCATTCTCTACTTAGTTATAACTCCGGGGTTTGGGAAAATATATTTTTTTATTCTATTCTTGTTTGGTTTTTATCAATTTAATTTTTATCAAAATATTTGTGTTAGGAAATTAAGATTTTTTTTAAAAAAAAAAGAAAGAAAAAATACCCCCCAACATACTTCATTTTCACTTGACTCTCAACCTCTATCTCCACATGCCTCTACATTTTATTCCCACTTCTTATAGTATTTGTTTATATTGAATTCAAATCTTTTAATATAATATTTTTTGCTTACTTATTGACGACAAAAAAATAAGTGAGAAACCTATTTAGTTTCCTAAAAATGTTTTCCATGGTACTGAATGCACTCTTAGGGAATAAGATTTGATATCTACGCGTTCCCTATGATTTTTTTTCCATAGAAATAGTTTCACTGATCATTTTTCAGCTTTGTAATAATAAATAATCACTGTCACAGTATTTCAAATTTCATAGGTGAAATTGTAGCACAATGTCTACGTAAAATTTAAAGCTCCAATGATATGGCAGAAATCGAAAACGATTGTTTGTGAACTTTCCCGGTTTATAAACTTTGAGAATCGAAATTGTAGAGAAAATTAGAAAGTTGGCTCCAAGTAAAGACTTTCATATAAAGCTGCCAAAGTTAGAAAAGGGTATTAAACTTCCTGTTGAATAAGGCTATAAACCCCTATTATAGCAAATAGTGTTCTTCTTCTCGTACCTTTGAATCCAAAAGTACTAGTTAAAGGACCAAGAAATTACTCGATCTCATACATCTGTAACTTTTATGAACTCCCTTCAAAGTTCAGATGTATTAGAGTTCTATTTTTCATTGAAGACTGGAACAGCATATCATAGAATAAACTTGAAGTTATTGGTGGTTCAACTACTATTTGTTGAATATTTTCAACATAAAATTTAAAATATTTTTTGTCGTGTTGACATTTTCATTTTGTAATATTCTGCTTTTCCGTTGGCTCATTCAATTTCTTTAGCTCTATTTGCTTATTCTTCTTTTGCGGATTCCTCCTTTTTAATATGTTTTCACACATGTAGTAAAGAATTATTGTAAATTCTCTTAGGCGGCAAAAGATATTCTAATACAAAATTTTCATCTTCCCGTTTGAATTAAAGTAAAGATAATATTAAATTTGTAACCAACGCTGAAGGTTGTGACGAGTTAGGAATTAATTACTCACTTTGACAATATTTAAGGACATTTAATTGCAAAAGTAATTGTCACTTTCATTTTGGACAAGAAAGAGCATTTAAACATTGTCTTCACTACCACGGGAAGTTATGGTAGAGTGATAAGTACTCATTCATTCTTAATTATAGATCTTGAGTTTGCAACGTATCATAGAAGTTCAGATCAATTACATGAATTATTCAATTTTAAGAGACCATTCTTTTAAGGAAGAAATAATCCAAATAGCAGGTTACCAGCTGTTTAAACTAAACTAGTCATCAAATTTATACTCTCTCTGTCTCAATTTATATAACTCACCTTCTTTTTTAGTCGGTCCTCTAAAAAATGATACATTTTTGTATTTAGTAATAATTCAACAACAATGTATAATTCTTAAGATTGCAACATGGTATTATTCTATCAGGCTTGTAGCAATTATTTTATTTATACAAAGCACAAGGGGAACATAACAAACAAAACAGTTAACTGAAAATGAACCAGTGATTGAAAACAAAGGGCTACAACATATTTAAAGCCCAATTACAAAAACCACATATTTTAGATGTAAAGAGAAAAAGTGCATAAATAAAGATAATAAAATTAAAGGAAGAATTGGTTTCAATGATGAGGTACATCTGGTGATGGAGTAGAAGGAACAGGAATACCACCATGACCATTGAAGTTTGGCCCAGCATCGATATAGTCCAGATCATAAGTTTCCTGTTATGTCAAACCCCAAAATAAATGTTCGCATAAAAAAATATTACGTTAGAAAAAATAAAATGGCATTTAGAAGTTCAAAGTGACATGTATTTCACTTGAAAAGAAATATAGGTTTTGAGAGTGGAAAAAAAATTCACTTGTCAAAATCGTTCTTTCAAAAATTATCTCTTTTCTATGGAACTAGATTCTTTTTCGCCTTCAAATATGTAATATTTTCAATCTCTTAACTTTGCTACAATAGAGCACTTTTGAACTCCGTAATATAATAATGTTAAAAAACTAGAGCAAAGATAATCTTTTAAGAATGCAAATGTTCATCGATAATGCTACCTCTTTCTCGATTAATACACATTTTATTTCTTCTTGCCTTAGAATTAATATAATAGTTGCTATTTATATAAGAAAATACTTTAAAACACAACAATCAACCCCAATAAAAAATAATCATCATTTTAACTTAAAAACTAACAGAATGGCCTTATGGTGCAACAATACAACTCTCTCAAATCATGTCCAAATTTAACATAAAAATAGGTTCTTGATCCCTTTACTTCTAATACATATCTAGATTGTTATTAGATATAAAATTGTACAAAGTACAACAACAATATACATGTTTAATTAAATTACATAATAACAGCTACTACTAATTCACTAAATGTATAAATATCAGGATTAAAAGTGCACATTTGAGTTACTTGAAAGTTAAACATGGCTTATTCATACATTTCAAAGATCAAAATAGAAATTGATCAATTTTCAGGGACTAGACATGCAAATTTAAATCGCAAGAAAAAGGAAACCGACCTGGTGTGATACTCTACGGGAAAAAGAACCGATCATTTTTCTGCCGATTCCTACATTTGCACCTGCACAAATCAAAACAAGTCAATAAGTAAAAGTAATAAAAGGAGTCCACAAAAATTAAGTAAAAAGTGGTAAAAAAATACGACCATGAGAAAGAGAGAAGAAAAGCATGAGAAAAACAGCCAGAACGAAGGTGGAACGCTCCATTGATAGAAAAATAGATTTCCTTTCAACTTCAAAAATGGGTGTGTAAAACTTTTCGAGGTATTTAAAAAGAGCGAAGAAGGGTTTTGATTCTATTTTTAAAATTAGTAAGGTCGAACCTAGAAATCTACGAAATGACTGTATATATACGCTTCGGAGACGCTCTCAGATCCGATATTGTCGTGTCGGCCGTTTCAGGAAGCCCTTTTCCAATTGGGATTCAATTTATTTAGATTCTAATTAAAAGAAAAAGAAGCGAATTTGTTATTTTACAGATACATATTATATTAAATTCATTTAATATTTATAAATATCCAATTATGAATTAAGAAGAGGATTTTTCGCATATAAGCACTTAAAAAATACCTTAAGTATGTTTCATAACTATAATTTGGGTAATTCCATTTCGTAACTATAGTTATAACAATATTTGTATATTTTACGCAAGTATATATGTTTGTATAATTCGTTATATAATTCACAATTTTTGTATAACGTTTGCATATTTCGCTATATATTTTGTGCACGATGTTTATATAATTGTTATATAATTCACAGTTGTTTATATATTTCGCTATATAATTTGATTCGCGCACAATTTTTATATAATCGCGCACTGTATTTGTATAAATCGCGCGAATTATACAAATTTCAAACTGTAATTATAGCTAAATATTTTTCGTGAAATAAAATTAATTAAAATTATAACTATATTAACTAATTAACTAGTATATATTTATTTATTCATGTAAATTTTTCATTAAAAAATCAGATCACTAGGATCGAAAGAGAAAAGATCGAATCTTGAAAGACTGAGCCCCGACTAGCATACCTGATTATACGACCAAAAGGCACTTTATAAGCAAAAAAAAAAAAAAAGATTTAGGTTATTCACACGAAAGTTCCTTGTCGTGGTGATTTTTAATTTTGTCTCACATGTGATGTCTCTGATTTTTATTTTTGAGCATTCTATGTTAAAAAATAAGTAGATGAAAATTTCTCTAATATCAAAAATTTTATATTATAATATTTCAGAAGTCATAAGTCAATATGATAAGATATAACTATACTATACTTAATAATGAAGACAGACAAAAATAAATAAACATAATTTTTCATAATTATATTTATACATAAGTCTTTAAAAATCAAAGTCCTGTAGAGCATAATTTAGAGATATTTATGCATTGTGAATAAATAAAGATATTTTTATTCACAAATGTTTTTATTCAATAAGTAGCCGGAAAAGAAATTAAATATCAATATATTTAAGGAGAATTCATGCAAAAAATTCAAATACTTTTTTGTCAGTTTCTGCACTTGGATCGCGTTTATTACTCGTACTTTAGTACCTTCCCTTTTCATTATGGTGAGACCTGAATTGACTTTCACGAAACTTATTTTAAGGAGCCACTATTTGTATTTTCATGTGTACATGTTAAAATAGTAGTACTACGTCCCTTAAACATGGAACATAAAGTTTATGAGTGAAAGATGTATTTGATCAAGATAATCCACAATTTTTTAATTAAAAAAGGTCAACGCTTCAGAAAACTATTAAGTAAAATTTTGGGTGGATCAAAACAAAAATTATGTCAAACAAAACGATGAAGAACAGTATTGAAAATTGGGAAGCATTACATCACGTGTCAGCAGTAAGTCTTTTCTCCAAGTGGCTGCTTAATTAGTATACCCTCTATTCCATATTAATTGAATTTTTGAGATAATACACATATATTAAAAAATATATTTAAAGATAAGATTTACATTATATATTGCACTATTATCGTTTGTGAAATCATAAATATGTATTGTAATTTATCTCCTACAAAATATAAAACTTCAATAAATGAAAGGACAAATACGAAAATTTCAAACATTATTTTTAAATTTTGAACAATTCAATATTTTGAATATTAAAAAAAAAATAAAAAATTCAATTAATTTGACATCTTGGGTGGAGACATGTCCACGCTTTAACTTTACCTTACACGAATGCACTTTATCTAGGCGGTAAGGCAGCGACACACGCAGCTTCTTCTTTCATCTCCTCAAATCAAACTCATTGAGCCTGCTGTGCTTTCCGTAGTTCAAGAATCACTTAGAAAGTAGTGCAACCATTCAACTATTTTTAATCAAAGTTGACTTTTTTCATTTTCAATCCCAAGAACTTTGCCATACTCCAACACTTCTCATAAAACTTTAACTTTGACTTTGAGAAGGAAAGGTTAATATGAAGAAAAAAAAACGATTCTTTTAGCTTTGAAAAATTCATTTATTTTGAACTATGAAAAAGTTCCAACAATTCACTTAATATAAATCGAGGCAGTGTCATACAACAAAAAGTTAGCATCTGTATAACAGATAACTTACAACTATAGACAAGTCGAGCTTTCCAAACAACCTTAGTCTACTGAAAAAATTTATAGTCAAAGAAAGTATAACAAGAAATACACCCAGCATTGTGCATCGGACTCACACTTCAACAGCTTAATATAACCCATTACCTTGGGGGAGAGATGGGTTGCCTCTGATAGACCCTCGTCAAAAAGATATGACGGATAAAGACAATCTATTAGTGTCTGTGTTGCTGTAATTTTGTTTGTTTTATGCAAACGGTATATGAAACCCATTGATCCAACAAATCCAATATTTCATCTCGTGTAAGGTGCACTAAAAGGGCAGTCTCTATTAGCAGCTTTCTGTTCCAAGGGCTCGATTCAAACCCTGTGATTAAGGGTGGAGGGATGGTCTGTCTTTCTGCATTACTGCACCTGAATGAGCAAAGTCACCATTGTAAAAGTAAATCAAACTACTATAGCAATGACAGTTAGGTTGGAAGAATTTACTCAATAAAACATTTCTAACCCTCCATCACAGTTAGAAGAAATCTTAATGACGGGGAACTTGACATTTGACAGGTTCATACAGTTAGTTAATGTGTTGACCTCCTTCAAGGAATCAAATAGCCGCGAAGATCAAGTTGCATGGAAAGGGAAGTCATCCGGCAACTTCTCTGTGATGTCATTTTAATTATGAATCAGGCTGATGTTAGTCTCTGGAAGCTGATATGGAATCCCAAAACAATTGTAAAGTGATGTGCTTTGATTAGTTTGTTATTAAGGAAGCTTGTAACCCAGGAGATCTACAAAGGATAGGTGTTCCACTAGTCAACAAATGATTTTTGTGCCAAGGAAGTGCATAAAACAATAGTCATATATGAACGTTCCGCAGCAAACCACCCAACTATCCCCTACCCAAATAACTAGAATATCTCAAACTTCGATCATTATTTTACCTCTTTCAATGCAGTCCAATTTATAGTTGCATATCCAACTACTAGCAGTTGGTCAATGGCCCCCATTTAGTTTCAAGAAAGGAACAACATAAAAAATTACATGGTTTAGTTCAATTATATCTATTAGTACAATTTAAACTGAAAAATAATTTTAAGTTATCCCAAAAGGAGAAGAGAAGAAAAGAAAAGAAGGAGGCCGATAAATATAGGAAGCAACGAAAGTTTAGGTTATGCATGGTAAAGCTCCATTCATAGCGGAGCATTATCATGGAACTTGCAGTAGACAAGAAGGTGAACAAGAAACTCTTCATTTCACCTCCAACTTGTTTTACCAAATAAGGCGGTTATCACACAGCGACTCTAGTAAGTGCCTCGCTTTCTCAAATACAAATATACACATCAACTAAGAAAGATCATCTAGAAAACAAAACAAACATGTCTCACTCATACAAAAAAGGAGGAAACTAGCAGCAAGATTGATCTACTCTAAATTTGTAACAACATCAGACTGCTAGACTTTCTCTGGACTACACTACTATATTACGGAAATGACAATGACAGACAACTGTAGAGAAGCCTAATCAGAAAAACTCCTGTCTTGCCACCATCATTTATAAAATTTACAAAGCTAATCAACGCACCTGCTTATGAGCTCTCGTTGAAATTTAATGACCTGGACATTGCTGCTGGATTGACTTGTAATAAGTTAGAGTTTTCTGCATCACATTTCCTCTCATATGGCAGAAAGGCTTTGAGAAGACCTCCACCAACTGAGTCAACTATCTCATGTTTAATTCCCAATGTTTCCCAGATAGGACTCTTTGCGGTTTCTCCTGGATCATCAATTCTCAGTGATTTAGGAAACCATAGCCGCTTCCCAGGATTACTCTCTTTTCGATGCTCTTCCTCAGTGCCTGTCGATTTCAGCACATTCTCATCCCTTGAATGCTTCCCCGAAGTTGGAGAATTAGGACCAGAAGTCGGAGGCATTTGGTTGTGGGATGTAGTGGATGGGGACATCCAAGGGACATTCCAGGAACCTGGTATTGTACAACCCCAATAAGTGGTTGCAGGGAAGAACGGCATAGAAATGCCAGGAAGAGAATAACCAGTTAGAGGTACTGCATTTGTATAGTGCATAGAACTCCATATATATGGCCAAGGAGCTCCAGTAAAGCAAGGCAAATGAGGTGGAAAGCTGTTGCAATTCTGCCTTGGCGTGTCAGGCAACCCATTATCACTGTCCTTTGAACTTACAGCAGTAACTGAAGATCCATCGGAATGATCATCTCCATTATTTCCAGTTTGAATTCCAGGTTCTTTATATTTGTGGAACCCATTCCCAGAAAAATTCTGCATAGTTTTATCAGCAACATTCAGACCTGAAACCATTGACTCATATAGGGGTTTGTCAGTATCAAATGTAAGAATAGTTCCATTGAGCGTAAGGTGAGGTCGCTGGGTTTCATCAGGAAAATTTGTTGTTGCATTTGATAGTGCTTCAGAGACGGATATGTGACTGTGATGCAAAACCGAGTTCTTGTGTTTCCGACGACCAGCACCAACAGGCACGTTCCTCATAGTCCCACCTGCAGTCCAATATCTCTGACAATTCTTGCAGAAGTGTCTTGGCTGGCTGGTGTTGTAATTGTTGAAGTAACAAAATTTTGTTTCCATGCTATTACAACGAGGACATGGAAGTATCTTGTCTGGCTTTTTCAGGTTTCTCTCCTGTGAGTTGCATGTTTTACCGTGCTCCTCGTCACTTTTTGACGTTTTGGCTGTTGAACATTCATAACAATCAGGTGACTCCTTTATAATATCACATCTCGGTTGAATGGGATTCTGATCCTGTAACTCCCTAGTAGTCAAATATTCATTGTCATCATTATAATCATCACACTGATCCTGTATTTACAATGGACAAATCAAGTTAGTTTCTTTAAATTTATTCAAGTAGCGGATAACTTATGGGCGTTGCAGGGTCAGGCAGCATTTAACAAGATTTCACTAGATCCTGATAACTACACTGACTACTGAGTTTCCCTGTCAATGAAGCATGTGACTAGGTCATGGATAGAATGTTGAAGTCAACAATAAAAAGGAAACAAAGAAGACTTTTGAATCTTGTGTCTTAAACTAAAGATATGTAGAATCTTGTGGTGTAAACAAGACATCTGAAAAGTTAGAATTAAAGAGCTATCTGAAAAGGGAAAGAGACATTTTTGTGAAATAGACTAAAAAGAAAATTAAGGCAAACAAATTGAAACAAGGGAGTATCACTCAGACCCCACTTGTGGAATTTCACTGGGTATGTTGTTGTTGTAGTATCACTCAGAAGTTAGTGAAGGAGGACAGAGGATTTGAGTACCTAACAACTTAAGTATCATTTGGAGTATTCGTCATAGCAAGAGCACTAAATAGAGTGGTTAAGAAAGATTTGATCATTCATGTTACATAGAAGTTACTCATATCTTTTACACGATATCTTAGCATATCAATAACATGAATTAACAGAAGACAACGACAGACTCTGTCTGTTGATGCTTTCACGTCCCACAATAATTGGCAAGATTAAAAGCAGATAAACTTAACAATAACAACATACTCAGTGGAATCCCACAAATGAGGTCTGGGGAGGGTAAAATGTACGCAGACCTTACCATTACCTCATAGAGATAGAGAGGCTGTTTCGGGAAAACCATCGTCTAACAATCGAGCCCCATAAATAGAAGGTACTAGATATGAAGAAAAGGGGAAAAAAAGGGCACAACAAGGGAAAATTGAAAAACGACTAATAATGAAAGCAAATGATAGTATGTAAATACGATAAAAGTAAACAAATATAAGACAAATAATGACAATATAGGATATAGGGACATGACTACTCCTACTAACCTACTATATCACAAGGTCATACATCGACCTACTTCTACTAGCCTATTAGGCTTCTACCCTAATACACAACCTCCACTTCTTTCTATCTAAAGGTAATGTCCTCGTTGAGATGAAGTTTCGGCATATCTTGTCTGATCACTTCTCTCAATACATTTTCGGTCTATCTCTGCCCCTCCATGTAACCCCTAAATCCAACCTCTCACACCTCCTAAAAGGAGCCTCGATACTTTTTCTCTGCACATGTCTAAACCATCGTAGTCTCGCTTACCTCATCTTGTCAGTTACAGGGGCCACCTCTAACTTCTCCCGGATGGTCTCATTCCTAGTCTTATCACTCCTGGTATGTCCACACATCCATCTCAACATCCTCATCTCTGTGACCTACATCTTCTAAACATGTGAATTTTTAATTGGCCAACACTCCACTGCATATAGCAGAGACGGTCTGACCACCATTCTGTAGAACTTGATATATATAAATCTGAAGTAAGCAATCAACATAGCAAAGCTGTTGCTCGAGCTATGCAGGCGCCGCTTGTCAAATACAGGTTAAAGAAAACTTGTTCAAGCATAAGGAAAACTTCTCCTATGTGCAAAGCATAACTTGTCCCCAACTGGAAAAAGGAGGAGACTTATGGTAAGCCAATAACAGTGTAAAAATAGTAAAATTACAATTTACACATTAAGGAACCCTCTTGGATACTCAGGATCCATCAATCCTAGCTAAATTGAAATTGAGTCATAGTTGAATGAAAACACAGGAAACTACAACTCCTAAATTCCAGCAAAAAGTAGTAAATTCAGAATTATTATTTTTTATGACAGGGGAACCCACATCACTTAACCTTCAGCTATTTTTTATGACGAGGTAAGTCTGCTCTGTACGATAAACACCACTAGATAAGCACCGCGCCATGAGCTCGACCCGGAAGACAGTAAAATTAATCTTTTTTTAATTCGAAAAATAGCAAACAATCTATGGAAATCGAACAACAAAAGAAAAACTTAAATGTTCAAGACAACGAAAGAAACACCAAAATAGAAAATTTCAGTATTCATAATCTAACAGCCAAAAGAGGTAAAAGTTCCCACCAAGAAGAAAAAAAGAACCAAATTATAACCAATGCGGATCCCTTCCATTTCAGTATAATATTAACCAAAAAGAAAAGATCCAAAACCCTAACAATATAGTCCAAAATGAGTCAAAAAGGAAAGTCAACAATCAGTCTCCAAATAACTTCAAAACAATAATAAAATCATTATATTCAAGAAGAAGCATAAATTATCATACCTTGAAGTCTTGCTCGACTTCTACGGCGGAGGAACTGTAATCTCTGGTATCCTCCCGCGCCGGCGCCAGGGACTCAGGCAAGTGAATGGTCCAACCAAAGAGCTTAATGGCAGGATCCTTACTAGCAGTTACTTCAGACATTGGCAAGTCCCAAAGATAAAAAGTTTAGTATACAGTATAACAGAGAAGAGAGAGAAACAGATAAAATGAGATGAGTGTTGGGATTATTTCACAATTGATTCTTTTACTCATTCACCAGAGGCAGAGAGAGAGATCTGACAGCCACTTGTACTTTCTCTGTAATGGGACTTTGGGTCTGGTCTTTGGCTTGGTTGGTTTTTGGTTTACCAAAATATGTAGCTGATTTCTCACATTCTCCTTTATTTTTCTTTCTTTATATACTACCAGGTTATCAGAAAACAACATTTTTCCTCTTATGCGATAGTGTTAAAGTCTGCCTATATTCTATTATTTTCAGATTTGTGGCATTCGATTAAGTATGTTATTGTTGTTATTGCTCCTTAAATTTAAATGAAATGTTCTGTAATCTCATAAGTTAATTTAAGAGAAATAAAATACACCTAAATTATATTATCTTTATTAGACAGAAAGATATATCCGATAAACTTTTGATTAAAAAGAAAATTTAACCTAAAAAATAAAATAACAAAATAGTAAGATAAATAAAGCAAATAAGAGTAACAAAAGAATAGCATACTACGTGAATACTAACACACACTGCTAACTAAAAGGAGAATCATGAGAAGAGGAGATTGATCTCTTGCTTGTCCTATAAAAAAGTAGGATAACATTCTACTACATACTCCATTACTATTTTTATTCTCGACTTTCA
This sequence comes from Solanum virginianum, assembly GCA_000787875.1. NCBI lineage: Eukaryota > Viridiplantae > Streptophyta > Magnoliopsida > Solanales > Solanaceae > Solanum > Solanum virginianum. The sequence continues at coordinate 6,977 of DF357374.1, read as the reverse complement.
TATCTTTTCATCTAGGATCATGTTCTCATTCCTCATTAGCCAACCTCTATCTCACTTAAAACCTGCTTCTTGTAATTTTTTTATTAACTGTAGCTCTCTTGATATATCTGATCATGACAAATTTATGTGAGTTTGATATTTTAAAAAAAATGAAATTATTTATAAATATTTAATTATATAATAAAAAAAATGAAATGCAAGTATTCAACAAACTTGGGGGTTGTTATGCGAAGAAAAAGCGATTATTAATTGGGAGCCATAAGTTGGTATGTGGCTTGAGATGATTACTTTCCCCTGTTTCTCTTTCTTGATTCTCTCAATAAAGTGAAGAACTTTTTAATCCAAGTCAGCACAACCTTTTTCTTTTTGTAGGCAGTAGCCGCCCACCTCTTTCAAAAAGATCCGCCTTTTTGACCCTTTTTATTTGGGGCTTCCTCAGTTTCCACGTGTATTCTTTTTGCCATTTTAGCTTGTAACAAATGGTCCATAGTTCGTCTATTTTTATTTGATTCATTGGTCACGAATTTAAAAAAAAAAATAGTTTTATCATCTTAAGATAATCTTTCTGATTTATGAATTTGAGAAACTTGATATGGATTTAAATTTGATATAAACTTGTTTTTAAACTTGGACTTCACTTGTACTTAATTTTAAGGACATTTGGACTTATTCTTGAATTCAGTAATTTTGATCTTGTATTTCTTAAATTCTTGTTACTTGTAGAGAAATTTGAGATCTTGCGTTTCTTAAATTCTTGTTGCTTATACAAAAATTTGCGGATCGTCTAATCAGATTTAAGTGACATGACACTGAAAAAATGATAGTAATAGGTTTCCTTTCAAATGATATGACGACATTTGATTGGTTGGAACACATCACTTATACATGTGATATATTTTTATTGGTCTTTAATTGAGATAAGAATATCGTGTCATTTTGACACATGATATGATCTTATTCGTTTATTTGTTTGACTTGGCATGTCGAGTCATCCGACAAGTGACATTAAGTGGGCATTTAGGATAAGATGACATTAAGCCTAATAAGGTGGGTCATCTTTTTTTATCCAAATAAATGAATTTGTGTTTCTAATTAAATTTATATTTTATTGGACTTAAATAATTAACCCAATTATATTAATTCTCAATATTCATTTGAATTAATATATTTTGAATTTAATATAATTTGAATCATTTTATAAAATTTATAATTTAATAAATTTTATATGATTACAAACAGACGTAAAGATAATATTTTCTAATTTATCTTTTAAAAGAATAAGACACATTAAATTAAAAATATTATTATGTGATGTGTTCTAACTTCTAAGTTTATCATAATAGTCCCACTTTATCCTTACACTGTTTGAAACTTTGAAAGGTTGTTACCTATTGTTTTATAATATGTTATATTATATTATTTTAATAAATGTATTATTTAAATAAATTATATTATTTTTTTATTATTATATGTATATATTACTATTATAAGATAGTGATAAGGTCTGCTATATTTTATCCTTTCCAAATTTTACTTGTGGAATTTCATCAAGTATATTATTATTGTTATTATATTAAAAAATATTATAATAATTTTAATTATTTACGATAGCTTATATATTCGTGAATGACATTGAAAATTGACCCAAACGGATACATGATGAAGGCTACAAAAGGTGCTTACGCAGCCGGCTTTAAATTTCACTTCTAGAAAACTTCAGTTTAATGACTTAAATCACATTATCCTAATTTCACGTGGGACCAAACTCAAAAAAACCTAGAATATAAACAATAATAAATGTTGATGATAAGATAGAGTTGACAAGATTACCTCATCGCATTATTACATAAAAACAATACCAAATTTTGTACCTCTTTTAATTATTCTATACTATCTTCAAGCTAGTCTCTTGTGTTGCATGAAGAATCTTAAAAGCACACACATATAATAACCTAACGTACTAAAATGAGATAAGATTGTTTTAGATTGTGGATCATATTCTACCCAATACTAATACATATGCAAAGGTTGGTAAGTATATATGAATGTATATATCAATTCTTATTAAACCGATCAACGTATATTAATTGGGATTTATTCCACGTACTTTCATTTAATCCACATATTTTATCCTAGCAAATTCATAATACTCATTAGTCTCCATCTGGCGAAGTTGTGTAGCAGCACTGTTGGTTTGAAGGTTTAATGAGGCCAATATTAGTATATATTACCAATCATACTAATTATAAATGAGTTTAAATTATATGCACCGTCAGTGTACAAGATTTTCTACACCATCAGGTAACTTTAAAGATAATTATCATAATTTTTTCAAATAAAATTTTTACCATTTGAAAAGAATATAATTTAGAAAAACATTAAAGGTAATTTGCATCCTAATTATAGTATAATCCAAATTTCTTCCTAATTTTTTGTTTTTTTTCCTTTCTTGTCTTTTCTTTTTATTTTTATTCTTTTTGTTTTTCTTAAATTATTTTGCTCATCTTTCATTTTATTTTTTAAAAAAACCTTAATTTATGACATAATAATAATAATAATAAAATATGTAATCAAAAATAAGATTTGAAAGAGATGGAAGATGTGGGAGTTGTTCAAGAGATTTTTCGTCTTCTATGAAAAATACAACAATAGAAAATGAAATGAACACTTCAAAAAATACTTAATTTTATGGAAAAAATACCAATAAATCCTAGAATCAATAAACAAAATTAAAATATATCTAAAAAAGTTAGCTTTGATTGTAAATATAAAAATACAATTATTATGTATTGAAAAAAGAATGCACAAAAGACTATATAGTGAAGGAGAAAGAAGTGAATATATATGTTTGTAGAATATTTAAGAAAAAAGATAGATGGTAATGGAAGAAATCAATAAAAAGATAACTGAACTATCTGTCAAAGAGGAAGAGAGAGGGTGAAATTGAGAGAAATAGAGAAGAAAAAAAATAATAACTATATTTTATTTTTTTATAAATAAATAAATATTTTAAAAAAAATATTATTTAATAACCTGTAATAGTAAATCAATATTATCTGATGGTACAAAAATTTTATACATTGGAAGTGAACCAAAATTAAACTCAAAAAAGTATTATGCAAAATAAAGTACGGCAGGCATACTGGCAAAATTATAGCTATCATAAACATATATTGCAGGAAAACGAGCGAGGGAGAGAGATGAGTAATTATGGAATTATTTTTAAAATATTGAAAAATTTAATATATATAATAGAGATGTATGTCTGGTTTTCCTTTATAAAAAAAAATGGGTCAAATTAAGCAGATGAATGATGATGACCAAAATTCATTTTAAAACCATTTCAATTGAACTAATTATTGGATTAATTTTATTTCAATTCATTTATAAACTTTTACTTTTACAGTCTCATTTTATATGACATCATTTTCTTTTTTGTTCAGAAAATAATATCCTTTTCTTTTTTGTTCTTCCAAAGAAAAATATCATCTTACTTTAATTGGAAATAATTTAACTTTTAATTTTTTTTTATCTTTAATAAAATAATTCTTAGTCGCACAACTTTTTAAGAATTGTTTTAGACCACAATTTCAACAGTTTTCATTTTTTTCTTTAAATACCATGTTAAGTAAAAAGGTGCCACATAAAATGAAATATATGGAGTAATACTTTGACTCGATTAAATCCAATCCAATTTGACAATACCTGGAGATTATAGGGTACATATTTAGGGTTTCATATAGGTCAGACAATTTTGAATTTTATTGATTTGACTTATTGGTTATTGGTTTGTAGATATGTTAAACCATTAAAAACGATTAAGATATTGGATTATTCACTATTGATTCGATTATCGATTTAAATGTTAATCTTTCACACATAAACAGTAAAAAATAAAAATAATATACTATGATGAACTTTATATATCAAACGTTACAAATATAATTATGTAATTTACTATCGATTTACTGATTAACTCCTTAAAAAAAATCTAAAATCGTTAAGAACGATATCCCAATAATAAAAAAATCAAAATCTTTATAAAAATCGCTAAATCAATAATAACTCATTATTAATAAATCAATAATTTTTTAAGTTCAAATTATCAATTTTGAAGAGCCCCAGTACATAATTGGACCAAACAGATTCTTTTTTTTTTCTTTCAAAAAAGAAGACAGAACTTTTTATGATGTAAATTGCATTTAGCTCCAGAAGGACGAATGGAGACGTCTTTGTGGAAAGTCGAAGGCGGACAAGAATTCAAGGTTTCTTAACTAAAAAATCAAGCTTTTCTAATACTTAAAAGTCCAAATTTTTGAAATTTCTTCGTATTATACATTTTTTGGTTTTTTAAAAAAAAAAAATTAAAAGAAATAGTTTGCAAGTGTGGAAAAGCTAGTCCGTACGCTACGTACAATTTGTACTTTTACAAGTGATGCTTTTGATAACACGTGGGCCCACGTTAATCACCAATTATCGGAGAAACGGGCAGTAATCCTGGTGGTGGTGGGCCGGGTTTGTTCGAAAATTGCAACCCTCCTCATTTGGACGCTTGATTTACGCAAATATATCTATCCTTCTAGATTTTATTTGTATTTATTGTTAGAATTGGGTAAATATAGTTAGTGATGTGTATCGATCAGTTCAGTTCGATTTTATATGTTATCGATTTGATTTATTGGTTTTTGGTTTTTAAATATGCTAAACGAATAAAATAATTTTTATCAATTTTCGATTTACCCGATAAGAATAATAATAAGAATTTGCATTACTAAAAAGCTATGTTTACAAACTTGCAAAAGGTATAATTAATTAATTACAAATTAAAATACTAAAGTGAATAACTAATCACTTAAGTATTATAAAGATTAAATATGTAAAATATTACTATAGTATTCCATTACTATTAAGTATTAAATTACTAATATTTAATATTCATCAAAACAGACAAGTGGCAAAAATTCCAGCATTAGGACCTTATTAAACATAACTTTTCAATCACTCTATGGACTGTATCCAACTACTAAAGAGGCTGGTGGGTGGAAAAAATAGTAAAAAGAAACAAAGCAAGATTAGAGAAGAATCAAGTTATCAAATCTCTATTGGATTGTGTTGGAGAAAAAACAAATTCTATAGATCATGTTATTTATATATTTTTTTAGCATATGAACATCTTTATATTTATTTAATTAATATTGAAGAAAATAGAACCCCACCATCCACTAATGCAGACATAAAAGTCCCCATTAGATTTATAACGGCCCAGAGATCACGAATTTAACGTACAAACACGATAAATTTGATTGATTTTTTAGCTCATTTATAAATTATTTCTTTTTATTTTACATCTTTTTTATAATATAATATTTTTATTTTTATATATAAATAATCTTATATATATATATACACACGCATATACACCCACACACATGTATGTATATAGTATATATATATTTATATCTATATATATATATATAAGAGATTCAAAAGATCTCAGCTACTGATACCAAAATTATGGCGGACTTATATAATTTAAGGGACTTATATAAAGGAGGCTTATCTTAAAAGGGAAAAGAAATTGTCTCGGGCAAAGTCTCTGTCTTCGAACTCGTAAAAATCTAAGGTCTCTGTTATTGCTATTCTAATTAGGTCTATGATTTCTTCTCTTAGTTTTCTAGGTAGAGGTCTTAGGACTTGTAGTATGGCGAATACGGTCTCTGTTCTGAAGTAGTTGAAATAAGGATTCATAAAAATTTTATGTTTTAATGCACTGGTTTGTGAAATCCTACTCAGTCCTCCCTCTCAAGACTAACCATGTATGAGTTTCTAGTGAATATCCCCAAATT
>DF357375.1:169296-184973 GCA_000787875.1 Solanum virginianum | reverse complement strand
GTGAACGAATATATCCAGTGGCACGATTAGAGCAGAACAGATATGTGTGGGCCGTGATACTGCCTATAACCCTCTCCTTAGATAATTTTCATGATCAACTTATGAGACAGTGATTTCACACTTAAAAAAATTTCACTCTAGAAGCCTTAAGGGTGGCCACACGGGCTGTGACACCCCACACAAGCTTGTACTTGGCCGTGTGACCATACTTGGTGCCAAAATTGTGAGATATCATGCCAAGGCCACCACACGGCCCACCACATGGTACGCAAAGTATCACACAGACCGTGAGGGGTCCAAGTGTGGTGTGCCTTAGTTTAAAACACCACATTTAAGGCTCAAACATCTTCCAAAGGCCAAGGGCCACTCTATGGAGATTCCACACGGGGCGTGTGACCTCACACGGACTGTGAGAGCTCCCATGGAGCGTCACCTTGGTCCAAAATTTTTCCGAAACCAAATTTTCATGTCCATTCAGGTCGTATAAAGTCTGGGTCATTACAAAAGTTTGGGCCACTTATGACCTTTAAACGATGTAAACATGTTTTACACTTCTCTTTTGTGTTGACATTCTTTTAGTATTTCTTTGGTCAATGTCCTATATTTATGTTTAAATTTTATTAATTAAAAAAAAGGTTTACTCTGAAGACGAAATACTTATAAAAAAGGAATTTCATTTGTAAAAATTCGAATCTTAAATTCATGGTAAATAATGAAAATATACTTATCATCCAAATACAATCTTTTGATAATCTCCAAGAATACTTTCTCAAGTTTCATTTTTCTAGAAAGAAATAAACAATAATTCGATTTACACGAAATGTACCATCTATTTCGAAAAAAAAGTAATTAAGCCCTAAGGGTGTGTTTGGTATCTTAAGTTGAGATTTTATCGAAAATGGTCTCATTTTCATGAGGAGGGAATAAGGTTTGGGTATACTATCTTTTTAGGATCTTACTGTATGAAAATATATTAGGAATGTTTGTTGTTGGTATATTGGTACGAAGGAACATGTCTTTTAGGATGAGCGATAAGTGTGATTGCGTGATGATGATGGGGGAGTCGGGCGTGCTGTTGATTTGCGAGGAAAGAGAAGAACATGCGCGAAGGGGTGTGATTGGTCGGTGAGATGAAGGGGATGGGTAGAGGAGAGGCGCGCGACGACGAGGAAGGCCCGTCGTCGCCGGCGCCGCTGGAACGAAGATTCTAGGGTTTCTGGCGGCATGAAATGAAGAAGAAGGAGAAAGGGAAAGAAAATGAGGCGGAGAAGGGTTTTTTGGCAGAAATTAGGGAAATTAGGGGCGCGTGTCTCACACGCGCCCGTCATATATATTATTTTTATTATTTTTTTTTTAATTTTTTATTTTTTATTTTTTTATTATTTTTTTTAATAGAATAGGCAAATACTTCAAAAATTATTAATATTAAAATATATTGGGTATTTTATGATGTGGACGGGAAAAATTTGGTGTTAACACGCGTATTATAAAATTTATTTTTAAAAGTAATGCTCCGAATATGATCATTTTTTTCCATTCTCATAAATTCAAACTCGAAACTTCTCTGATTGAAGATATAGATATTCAAATCATTTTATAGAATTATTTTCGCCTTTTCTTTATAATCGAGACAAAAAATCTTGGCACATCAAACATTGCCGCGTCACACCTTATATTATAATGATAAAATAGAGAAAGTGAAATTAATTTTATTTTTTATTAATATATATGGTGTATGTATCATGTGATTTATTTGTACAATATCATCAAGAATTATTGTGGTGAGATAATTTATTTTTAGTGAGAGATTTTAAATTCTTGTGAAAATATTTTGGTATGAAGCATTTTAGCATCTATAGAGACCTATCCAATTTGAATCAAGATTAATAAGGGCAAAATTTAGAGAACAAAATAATTAAACTAAAAAATAGTAATTGCATGTGGTATAAATAATACCACAATAAACCTAAAACTAATGTGGGATCATAATTTCGTAAAACGTAATCAAACAAGAGATATAATCTCATAATTTATTGAGATATCTTTATTTTGGCTAACATCTGTTCCTCTATTCATAGTGTTGTCTTCTTCTTTTTTTTCCTAATCAATAAGGATTGTGGTAAAATATTAAGTGTTATTTATTTATTTTTTAATTAAAAATTTTAAATTTGAGTCTAATTAAATACACAATCGCTTTTATTAGGAAAAACTTTATCTTCCCATGTGAGATTTTTTCTACAATTCATGAATCGTGGTCGTACAATCATATAATTGATGTCCAATATCCTTCTCCCTCCTATCCCTTCCCGTGCTATGAGAAAACATAATATCTAGCTAATTGATTTTTCATATATCCCATCATGAATACTACTAGAAATAAAAGTTTTTCCTATACCACCAATCAGGTGGAGAAAATTTATATAACAACCAATCTTAAGATGTGAAGCCTTACATTAGCAAGGCATAGGAGAAATGTTGGGTATATAAGTAAATAAGTCTTACCTACTAATGACACATTTTAAAGTTGTGCAGACTTAGGTCCAAAGCGTACAATATCACTAGGTAATAGGGAAATACTTCAGCCGAGTTTCGATGCCACCCACGCTGGTCGTTGGAAAAACACCCGTTTCGTCCATTGAGATTAGAGTTGCTCGCCCTTGGTTAGAGACCTCCCCATTTCCCCCCAAAAGCTTCTTTCATTATATTTAGCAAAGAGGTTTAAGGGCAATCTTTACTCAGTAGCGAATTCAGGATTTAAAGACTGTGGGTGTTGATCTGACGGGTGTATTTTTTAAGAATAAAAAAATGGTGTTGCTAGTGGGATCTAATCCTCTGCTTGCTTTGAGCGTGAAAACTAAAGCACCCAGAGGACTTTTTGTTCACTGGGTGCTTATCTTTATATTAATATAATTTTTACATATTTTCTATATACATACACAAATTTTTTGGGCCCCTGTCTTTACTTTATGCCGTAGTAGGCGAGTTGTTACAGATGGTATTAGAGTTACTCCTATGTCAGCGTTGCCGATATGAGTCAAAGTTCAACTGAGTTTAGGCAAATCTCAGTGAGGTGGTCAAACCTCAATGTTGAGTTGCGAATCCATGCGGTGGGGAAAACCTCAGCGAGGACGCTGAATCCATAGAGGGGGTGCATATAACTAACCTATCTTAAAATGTAAAGTTTCACATTGGTAAAACATGGGAGAGATGTTGGCTATATAAGTAAACATACTTTACTTACTAGTGACACATTTTTAAAGTTATGGCGAGTCTAAATTCAACGCGGACAATATCACTAGTAGGGATGGGCTGCAATTTATGCTATAGATTATGATCTTTCTACTCATTTTCGACTGAACCAATTAATCACTAGAAAAATACATTATTGAAAATAGACTCTCACTGAAATAGCGAAAACTTTCTAATTTTTCCATATAAATTTTTTTTTCCATAAAATCTTTTTATCGTTTATGTACAAAATTTTATGGACCGCTAATTTTTTTCCTCTCGTAGTCCCCCACCCATACACCTTTGCACTATCACGGTTTTTTGCACATGTTAGTATTTTAGGTGAGTCATAATTAAGTGTGCATGAAGTTCACGTAACTCCCCATACACCTATATATACCCCTTCTATTTAGTTTAGGTGATCATATCATAAACAAAGAATATTTCTCTTTGAATAAAGTTTTTCGATTAACAATCAAATATGAAATTCCTTTGTCTAGCCCCAAATTTTACCAGTAGTCCCAAACTCACCCCATTTTCTATGGACCACGTTATTCCTACCCCTCTTCGTGACATGAAAATGTATCGTAATATGCGTGGATCAACGGTAAAATCATTGGCAAAACCTTTAAAAATATCAGAATTATATAATCCTTCGAATTTAGTTAGTGACGATATATCGTTCCCAGAGCCTGGAGAATTGATACCAAATGATAAAGTTCCTCCCAAACCAGATGAATTATTGGAATATTTGCTTGATATATTGGCAGCGCCCGTTTACGATGTTGCGATCGAATCCCCGTTGGAGAAAGCAGAAAAGATTTCGGAAAAGCTTGGAGTAGAATTTTATGTCAAAAGAGAGGATAAACAGAAGGTATATTTCCTCTAAACTCACTTTCATAAATATAATATATGTACATGCTCGGTGGAGTGTCTGATACCCTCATTGGAATCTTGACATATTTGGATTCATACTCATTCGGGGAGCATTCTTTACTAATTACTTCTTCATTCCCAATTTATATGAGTTAAAGGTAGAATGGAGTTTAAGAAAGAAAGAAAGACTTATAAAACTTGTGATTTAAAATAAGTCATAGATGCTGATTGTATGGCTATGAATCATTTCATTAAGGGTAAAACAAGTATTTTAAGTTAAACTATTACTAAGTATAGAAATATGTTACTCTTTTATAGATTAACTGAAAAAGAAAAGTAAATCATATACAGTGATATAGAGAGAGTATATATATTTTTTTATTAATCTGTTTAAAAAAGAACTTGACATATTATTCTTATTTAAAAACTTGAACTTCCTATTTTACTTCACTAGAGTAAAAAAAATAGGAATAATTAGCTAGTGATGACTCACTTTGCACTTAAACAATAAAAGTAAAGAATTATTAATAAATTTTTTTAATTTTTCATTGAGTGTCTGATGCCTCTATTGAAGTACATACGAGAGACTCATTCAGTATATGTTTTTTTAGTAGTTTGTTTCAAAAAGAGTTATGATACATTTTTATGTAATAACTTGAACTTCCTATTTTACTTCAATACAATAATATAAAGAAAAAATTAGCGATGACTAACTTCTGCACTTAAACAATATAAGTAATGAATTATAAAAAAAATAATTATGTTAGTTATGTATATTTGAAGTAATAATTCGGGAAAACTAAGTTTGTACCCATTTAAATTAAACTATTTACATTTGTATATTTCTTTACATTTTATACCCCCATACTATTAAAATTGTGCCCCCATAATATTAAAATTTGCATGTTGATGTCATGATGATGTCTGCACCTGCGCGTATGATATACCTATAGGGTATACATATACCAACAGGGTATCACAGATAATTAAGCTCAATCCTATATGATACCGATATAGTATAAATATACCGATAGAGTATATAACAAATATATTTTCTATTAATTTATAGTTTAATAATTTTTTTATTTGTTTCTTAAAAAAATCTTATATACCAATTGGGTATCAATATATCGCTAGAGTATCACAAAAGACAGACTCATTCTATATGATACCACTGTGGTATATATATACCGCCAAAGTATATTGCATAGTATTTATGCTGACGTCAGCATGAAGTCAGTACGCGAAATAAAAAGGAGTAACTGGGTAGAAAGATAAATAGTTTGGGTAATTGATCTATTAAGAATAAATAGTTTGGATTGGATCTATTAAGGATAAATAATTTCAAATTAGGTTTATTTTGTATACTTTTTCCCGAGTTCAAATCTTCTAATAGTTTTATACTTTGTACTGAAAATACTGATCTCAAATGAATCTCGTATTACAATCTCTCTATATATATAGGTATTGTCATTCAAGCTTAGAGGAGCTTACAACATGATGAGCAAACTCACAGCGGCGGAGTTACAAAAAGGGGTTGTAGCAGCATCAGCTGGAAATCATGCACAAGGTGTTGCATTAGCTGGTTATAACCTTGAATGTCATGCTACAATTTTCATGCCTACCACCACCCCACAAATCAAGGTAATTTTAATTTATGTGAACTTATTTGATCGGATTCTTATAAAGTTATGGTGTAGTTCGAATTGTATCATCTTTAATAGTCGTATAACTCAAACAACTTTGTATTAGCTGAAGAATCTAAAGCTCCACATAAAAACACGTTTCTTCAACATATATATATATATATATATATATATATATATATATATATATATATATATATATATTCTTTTATATATATATATATATATATATTCTTTTATAGATTGATGCAGTTAATAGACTAGGTGGTGAGTATGTTACAGTAAAAAGTGTTTATAGATTGATGCAGTTAATAGACTAGGTGGTAAGAAGTATGTTAAAGTAGAACGTCAGGGTGATACATTTGATGAGTCTCTAGAGCTTGCATTGCAATTTGCTAAGGAAAAGGGGCGCAAATTCATCCCACCATATGATGATCCAGAAATCATCAAAGGCCAAGGTACGAATCATTATCGTTTCTATGGATTGAAAATTTATTTGATTAAAATTCTCATATGAACCATATTGGTTTTAGGTACGATTGGAGTGGAAATAAACCGTCAGCTTAAGAACATCTACGCGGTATTTGTACCTGTTGGTGGTGGTGGTCTAATATCTGGTGTTGCTGCTTTTTTCAAACAAGTAGCCCCAGATACAAAAATTATTGGAGTTGAACCATATGGTGCAGCTTCAATGACGTTGGCATTACAGAAGGGTGAACCAACACAGTTGAAATGGGTGGATAATTTTGCTGATGGGGTAGCTGTGGGGAAGGTTGGGGATTCCAATTTTGAACTATGTCAGCAGTTAGTTGATGGAATGGTACTCATGCATCGTGATGGTATTAGTGCTGGATTAAAGGTATCTTTCGATATTCGGTATTTATTTTGAGATTTTCGAGTCTCATTGTTTTTTTTTTTAGTTAACTTAAATTTAGATATTCAATTTTTTTTTAAAAAAAATACTTTCTGTCTCATTTTATGCAACACCATTTGACTGGGGGGGGGGGGGGGGGAGGAGATTAAAAGTGTTGTTGCACTTTTTAAAAATTAGTTTGATTAATTTATAAAGTTAAATTAAATTTAGATATTCAAATTATTTTTTTAAAAAAAGTAATGCCTCCGTGTCATTTTACGTGACACTCTTTGATTTGACATGATGTTTAAGAAAAAAAAGACTTTTGAAACTTGTGGTCTAAAATTATTCTTAGATATTTGTGTGACTGAGAATCATTTCATTAATGGTAAAAAATAAATTTTAAAGATAAATTGTTTTCAATTTGAGTAAGGTGACATTTTTTTGGGACAGACCGAAAAAAAAGTTTCATATAAAATGAGACGGAGGGAGTATTATTGATTACTTTAAAAAAGAATGGTGTAGGTTGATTTGACATGGAACTTAAAAAATAAAGAAAGTTTTTAAAATCAAAACTATGTCAAATGTATCAAAATGTCTTTTAATCTTGTAGTCTTGAATGAAAAGAGGATCTTAAAATGTGGTCTTAAACGAAGGGAGTATCTTAAAATGCTAGTCAAAATCTATATAATTTTGACTGTAAAAACAAAAATGATGACAACTGAAATGGGACAGATGGAATATCAAATTACATGTTTGACAAAGGTTTTAGGGGATAGAAGCTTAAAAAAAAAAGTTAGTCAGTGATATTGTCCATTTTGGGCCTAGGCCTTTCAAACACGTCACACTAATAGATAGACATGTTTACTTATATACCTATCATCTCTGCTATATATTGTGTCGACGTGGGTCGTATGGTATTAGCATTGAATTCAGTATTTTTCTAGAGGGTTTAAAAAAAATTTACGTGTTGTATTGTTGTTCAAACTCTTTAGAAATATCATTTGGTACTAGCGGTGAATTCAGCATTTCCATTGAGGGGGTTTAAAAAAATTTATGTGCTACATTGTTGTTCGAATCCTTTAGAAATATCGTCTGGGAGGAGCATCGAATTCAACGTTTCCATTAAGGGTATGTTTGGCATTGTTGTTTGAACTCTCTAGAAATATCATCCGGTAATAGCAGTGAATTCAGACTAAGGGGGTTCAAAAAAATTTACATGATGCATTGTCATTTGAACTCTTTAGAAATATTGCCTAGAACCAGTGGTGAATTCAACATTTTCACCAATGGGGTTAGAAAAATTTATGTGCTGCATTGTTCTTCGAACTCTTTTAAGAATATCATCCGATACTGGTGTTGAATTTGGAATTTTCATTAACAAGGTCAGAAAAATTTACTTGTTGCATTGTGGTTGTTAGAATTCTTTGAAAATATTGTGTATTACCAGAGTAGTAAAGCTAAGATTTTTATTATGGAGTTAAAAAAATTTACGAGTTGCATTATTGTTCACTTGTTTGAACTCATTAATTAAATATATCATATGACCTGTGTTTCATCCATTTTGACCCGATTTATCTCAATCCAAGTAACTTTCGAGTGATTAATAATCCATTTATATATTAACTCAATCGATTTTGACCTACTTCATTTGACAACTTTGCATTAGTAATTGGATTTTTGTTTTTCTATTCTTTAGGATAAAAATTAAAATTTTAATTTGAATGACAGTTGGGCTCTTTCAATATTACTGAATTCACATACAGAACTCGTTCTGCAACAAGAAAAGCTCTAGCTCTATACAGGTAATGAAATTTGTTTCCTTCAATTTTAGATTTATTTTATTATTAATATTATATTAAATATTATTTATTTATATATTTAATTTGCAGTGTTGATATTGATCCTGACCAACCAGAAAAAATTCAACAAATAATTGAGGGGTTGAACTCAGCAGGATTTTATACTGTTGATCTCTCCTATCATGATTTGGCCCAAGAACATCTAAGGCATTTGGTAATGTCTTTAATATTAATTATTGTATTTTCTTCGAGACTTAATTTTGATATGTTTTATTTAAGTTGAAGGTCAATGGAAAACAATTTCTCTATCTCACAAGGTATGTGTAACGTTGTTTTGATATGATTGTTTTATTGCTTTCTTTTTATAGGTTGCTGGTGGAGCAGCAAATTTTAGTGATGAAATTATCTGTCAATTTATCTTCCCTGAGATTGCTGGAGCTATGAAAAAATTCTTACAAGCTTTCTCCCCTCGTTGGAATATAACTTTGTTCCGTTACCGCGAACAGGTAACAAATATACATATAGTAAAATTATATCTAACTCTAATCTAATTAGGTAAATATTGTTTATACAATTAATCAATACATAAAACTTACACTTTATCTTTTGGGATTACAAGCGATCTTTTACTAGAGCGTCGATAGAAATAACACTCACTGATCACTTATGAAATTTAAAACTTTCGTAAATGAACACTGACGCACCTACAAACATTTCAATACAAGGAAGCTTTAAAGAATGTTACATTCACATGGCAATAGATAATGATTCGATTTAGGATGAAGAATGAGAATTTGTTGATTCAATTTCTCTTCTTAATGATAGAATATAAAATTGATCAAATTCTATTGTGCTTGGCTCATAATAATTATAGAATTTTTGTATTAGTTCTATCCCTTAACGGTAGAATATAAGCTTGGTTGAATTCTATCTAATCTGGCTTATAATGATCATAGAATTCATGGATAAATTTTACCCTTTAACGACATAATATAAGATTAATCAAATTCTATTGAGTCTGATTCTGAATCATACTAATCATAAAATTCTTGTATCATTTCTAACCCTTAACAATATAATATAAGATTCAATCAAATTCTATCAAGTCTAACTCATAATGATTATATAATTCTTTTATCAATTCTACCCCTTGATGGCATAATATAAGATTGATCAAATTCTAGAGTCTGGCCCATAGTGATCATATAATTTTTTTATCAATTTTACCCCTTAATGATAGAATATAAAATTGATCAAATTCTATTGAGTTTGACTCATAATGGTTATAGAACTCTTAGATCACTTCTACCACTTAATGACGAAATATAAGATTGAATCAAATTCTATCGAATTCGACTCATATGAATAATGATATCAGTTCTAATCCTTGACGACAAAATATAAGATTGATCAAATTCTATCTAGCATGACTGATAGTGACCGTGTATTAATTCTACCCCTTAATGATAAAATATAAGATTGAGCAAATTCGATCGAATCTGACACATTATGATCATACAACTCTTGGATCAGTTCTACCTCTGATAACGAAATATAAGATTGATCAAATTCTATTAAGTATAACTAGTAGTAATCATTATCAAAAAATGACCCTAGTTGGCAATAGGTATTTGAAAGTGGAAGCAATAAATCATAGTGTAAATTGCAAAAGAAAGAAGCAATTGCGTACACTCACTTGATTCTATAACTTTTGACAAGTTATATTGTATAATTATATATATATATATATTTATAATTTTGTCTTTTTAAAAATAAATAAATAAATAAAAAATAACAATATTTATTGTAAATAAATTAATTTATTATATATATATTTGAAATTATCCCTAAAAAATATTTATGTATACCCTTTCCTTCTTGGCTTTCTGCAATTTTGGGAAATATATTTTTAAACTTTTCTCCTTAGTGTTCTTGTAACCGAATCACGTGATGTTTCTTTCACCTTTTTTCTCTTCCACAATAAATTAATCAATTATTGATACTTTGCTACTACTTCTTTTGTTTTATTCCGTATAGTATTTCGTATTTGTATTAATGTTTGACTAAATTTGAATTCGCAAATTACAGAACTTATTTTTAGAAGCAACACTTCAAATAAGATTTATTTTTTTGAAAAAAATAACATAACTAGGCAAACATATGATATGCATTTACATTATAAAACTATAGTTTGAAAAAATACAAATTATCGCTATAGTTAGGGTTTTTGATGCTATAGTTAGGATTTTGTTGCTATTTTTTCTCTCATCTCTTTCTCTTTCTTGCTTCTCTTCTCTCTCTACAATTTATTGTCAGATATAAAATTACATATGCATACCAACTGCATATATATAATTATGTTGACAGATGTACATAGTTATTCGATAAATATATACATATACAATTCACCTCTCTTCATTCTCTGCCCTCTTTCTTCCCTCTCTCGATTTTGCTCACCTCTCTCCTCCCTCTCCCAATCTTGCTTGCCAGATACACACAAACACAAACACACACACACACACATACATATATATAGTATTAGTTACACATATATAATTATATGACAGATATACACATACAATTTAACAAATATATATACAATTTGTCTCTCTCCTCCCTATCTCGATCTCGCTTGCCTATCTCCTCCCTCTCCCTATCTCGCTTGCCAGATATACAAATACATATGTATATTAGTTACACATATATAATTATATGACAGATATACACATACAATTTAATAAATATACATATACAATTCGTCTCTCTCCTCCCTCTCTCGATATTGCTTGCCTCTCCCCCACCCCTCCAGGTTACATAGTCGAGGTTATGCCGTGTAATTATGTAAAATATAGCTATTTGACCATATTAAATTTCAAGCCTAGATTATTTATGAATTTGTTTTTCCATTCTCATAAGTTTAAACACGAAACTTCTCTGATTAAAAATATAGATATCCAAATCATTTTATAGAATCATTTTCTTTGTCTTTTTTTTTATAATCCAAACAAAAAATCTTGGCAAATAAAACATTGCTGCATCACACTTTATATTATGATGATAATATGGAGAAAGTGAAATTAATTTTTTTTCTATTAATATACATGATAATATGGAGAAAGTGAAATTAATTTTTTTCTATTAATATACATAGTGTACCTATTATGTGATTAATTTGTACAATATCATCGAGAACTAATGAGGTGAGAGAGTTTATTTTTAGTGAGAGATTTGAAATTCTTGTGAAAATATTTTGGTATGAAGCATTTTAACCTCCATAGAGACCTATCCAATGTAAATCAAGATTAATGAGGGCAAAATTTCGAGAACAAAATAATTAACATTTCTTATAATTTTTCAAAACTGCAATTTTGTCCCTAAATTTCTTTAACACCAAATTTGTAAGAAAGAGTTTTGGAGAAGGTTATCGTAGTCATATTGGTATTTTATTTCGAAATTATTATTTAAATTGAATGTGGTATGAATCTATAATATACCACAATTAACCTAAAACTAATTTGGGATCATAATTTCATATAATCTCCTAATAGGAGATTTCAGATTCGACCCTTGTTGAATATAAAATCGTCTTTTATTAGAAAAAGTTTTATCCTCACATGTTAGATTTCTTCAGCAATTCATGAATTACAATCGTTATGCAATCATATAATTGATGTCGAACATCTTTTCCCTCCTATTCTGTCTCGCGCTACTAGAAAACATGAAATTAACTGTGGAATTTATCACTAATTAATTCCTATGTAAACATCACAAATTAAAGTAGCTCCTCGTGAATTGAATTTTAATACATCCTATCACTAATACTAGTAGAAACAAAGGTTTTTTCTATCAACAACCAGTGACAAAAATTTGTGCTATAAATTATAATTGTTTTTACTCATTTTCCACTGAATCAACTGATAATTGTGGAAAACAGACTCAAGAACTTTCTAATTTTTCATATAAAAACTTTCTTTTTCCATATAACATTTTTATTATTTAGGTACAAAATTTTATGAGACGTTAATACATATCATGTACTATCATAGGTATTTTGCACATGTTAGTATTTTACATATTACATCAATAGAGGGGTGCATATAACTAACCTATCTTAAAAAGTAAAGTTCCACATTGGAAAAACATGGGAGAGATGTTGGGTATATAAGTAAACATACCTTATTACTAGTGATGCGTTTTTAAAGTTGTGGCGAGTCTAAATCCAAAGCGAACAATATCACTAGCAGGGCTAGGCTGCAATTTATGCTATATATTATGATCTTTCTACTCATTTTTCACTGAACCAATTAATCGCTAGAGTCTAGAAAAATACATTGTCGGAAATAGACTCTCACTGAAACAGCGAGAACTACCAAATTTTATCGACCGCTAATTTTTTTCCTCTCGTCGTCCCCCACCCATACACCTTGCACTATCACGGATTTTTGCACATGTTAGTTTGTTACATGTTACATCAATTTTAGGTGAGTCATAATTAAGTGTGCATGAAGTTCACATAACTCCTCATACACCTATATATACCCCTTCTGTTTAGTTTAGGTGATCATATCATAAACAAAGAATATTTCTCTTTGAATAAAGTTCTTCGATTAACAATCAAATATGGAATTCCTTTGTCTAGCCCCAATTTTTACCAGCAGTCCCAAACTCACCCCATTTTCTATGGACCGCGTTATTCCTACCCCTCTTCGTGACATGAAAATGTATCGTAACATGCGTGGATCAACGGTAAAATCATTGGCAAAACCTTTTAAAATATCAGAATTATATAATCCTTCAAATTTAGTTAGTGACGATACATCGTTCCCAGAGCCTGGACAATTGATACCAAATAATAAAGTTCCTCCCAGTCCAGATGAATTATTGGAATATTTGCTTGGTATATTGGCAGCGCCCGTTTACGATGTCGCGATCGAATCCCCGTTGGAGAAAGCAGAAAAGATTTCGAAAAAGCTTGGAGTAGAATTTTATGTCAAAAGAGAGGATAAACAGAAGGTATGTTTTCTCTAAACTCTCACTTTCATAAATATAATATATATACATGCTCGTTGGAGTGTCTGATACCCTCGTTGGAGTCTGACATATTTGGATTCATGCTAAATTCATTTGGGGAGCGTTCTTTACTAACTACTTCTTCATTCCCAGTTTATATGAGTTAAAGTTGGCAGGGAGTTTAAGAAAGAAAGAAAGACTTATAAAACTTGTGATCTAAAATAAGTCATAGATGCTGATTGTATGGCTATAAATTATTTTATTAAGGGTAAAACAAGTATTTTAAGTTAAATTGTTACTAAGTATAGAAATGTGTTACTCTTTTATAGATTAACTAGAAAAGAAAAGTAAACCATATACAATGATACAGAGAGAATATATATATTTCTTTATTAATCTGTTTAAAAAAGAACTTGATATATTATTCTTATTTAAAAACTTGAACTTACTATTTTACTTCACTACAACAAAAAATAGGAATAATTAGCTAGTGACGACTCACTTTGCACTTAAACAATAAAAGTAAAGAATTATTAATTAATTTTTTTAGTTTTCATTGAGTGTCTGATTGAAGTACAAACAAGAGACTCTTTCGGTATATGTTTTTTTTTTTAGTAGTTTGTTTCAAAAAGAGCTTTGATACATTTTTATGTAATAACTTGAACTTCCTATTTTACTTCAATACAATAATATAAAGAAGAAATTAGCGACGACTAACTTCTGCACTTAAACAATATAAGTAATAAATTATTAAAAAAAATTATGTTAGTTATGTATATTCGAAGTAATAATTCGGGAAAATTAAGTTTCTATCCATTTAAATCAAACTATTTAAATTTATATACCCCTTTACATTTTATCTCCCTGTACTATTAAAATTCTGCCCCCCTAATATTAAAATTTGTGTGCTGATGTCATGATGATGTCTGCACCTACGTGTATGATATACCTATAGGGTATACACATACCAACAGGGTATCACAGATAATTAAGCTCAATCATATATGATACCGATAGAGTATAAATATATACAGGCTTATTCTATATGATACCTCTATGGTATATATATACCGCCAGAGTATATTTCATAGTATTTATGCTGACGTCAGCATGACATCAGTACACGAAATAAAAAGGAGTAAGTGGATAGAAAGGTAAATAGTTTGGGTAATTGGTCCATTAAGATTAAATAGTTTAGATTGGATCTATTAAGGGTAAATAATTTCAAATTAAGTCTATTTTGTATACTTTTCCCAAGTTCAAATCTACTAGTATTTTTATACTTTGTACTGAAAATACTGATCTCAAATGAATCTCGTATTACAAGAGCTTACAACATGATGAGCAAACTCACAGAGGCGGACTTACAAAAAGGGGTTGTAGCAGCATCAGCTGGAAATCATGCACAAGGTGTTGCATTAGCTGGTTATAACCTTAAATGTCATGCTACAATTTTCATGCCTACCACCACCCCACAAATCAAGGTAATTTTAATTTATGTAAACTTATTTGATCGGATTCTTATAAAGTTATGGTGTAGTTCGAATTGTATCATCTTTAATGTTACGTTATATATATACACATTCTTTTATAGATTGATGCAGTTAATAGACTAGGTGGTAAGAAGTATGTTAAAGTAGAACGTCAGGGTGATACATTTGATGAGTCTCTAGAGCTTGCATTGCAATTTGCTAAGGAAAAGGGGCGCAAATTCATCCCACCATATGATGATCCAGAAATCATCAAAGGCCAAGGTACGAATCATTATCGTTTCTATGGATTGAAAATTTATTTGATTAAAATTCTTATATGAACCATATTGGTTTTAGGTACGGTTGGAGTGGAAATAAACCGTCACCTTAAGGACATCTACGCGGTATTTGTACCTGTTGGTGGTGGTGGTCTAATATCTGGTGTTGCTGCTTTTTTCAAACAAGTATCCCCAGATACAAAAATTATTGGAGTTGAACCATATGGTGCAGCTTCAATGACATTGGAATTACAGAAGGGTGAACCAACACAGTTGAAATGGGTGGATAATTTTGCTGATGGGGTAGCTGTGGGGAAGGTTGGAGATTCCAATTTTGAACTATGCCAGCAGTTAGTTGATGGAATGGTACTCATGCAATCGTGATGGTATTAGTGCTGGACTAAAGGTATCTTTCGATATTCGATATTTATTTTGAGATTTTTGATAGTCTTATTGATTTTTTTTTTGGGGGGGGTTGGACGGGGGAAGGGGGTAGCTTGGGGTTTGTCATT
>DF357375.1:158609-169233 GCA_000787875.1 Solanum virginianum | reverse complement strand
TCAAAAGTGTTATATTCTCTTTATCCCATTTAGTTGTCATGTTGCACTTTTTGAAAGTTGGTTTGATTAATTTATAAAGTTAAATTAAATTTAGATATTCAAAAAAACATTTTTTTTAAAAAGTACTTCCTCCATGTTATTTTATGTGACATCATTTGATTTGACATAATGTTTAAGAAAAAAATAAAATGTTTGAAACTTGTGATCTAAAATTATTATTAGATACTTGTGTGGCCTTGAATAATTTTATTAAGGGTAAAAAAAATGAATTTTAAAGGTAAATTGTTTTTAGTTTGAGTAAGGTGATATTTTTTTGGGACGGACCAAAAAGAAAAGGGTGTCATATAAAATGAGAGGGGCGGGGGAGTATTATTGATTACTTTAAAAAAGAATGGCCTAGGTTGACTTAATACGAAACTTAAAAAAATAAAAAAAAAATTTAAATCAAAACTATGTCAAATGTATCAAAATATTTTTTAATCTTGTACTCTTGAATGAAAAGAGGATCTTAAAATGTGGTCTTAAACGAAGGGAGTATCTTAAAATGCTAGTCAAAATCTATATAATTTTGACTCTAAAAACAAAAAATGATGACACCTGAAATGGGACAGATGGAGTATCTAATTAGATGTTTGACAAAGGTTTTAGGGGATAGAAGACTTAAAAAAAAAAGAGTTAGTCAGTGATATTGTCCATTTTGGGCCTAGGTCTGCATGACTTTCAAACACGTCACACTAATAGGTAGACATGTTTACTTATATACCTATCATCTTTGTTATATATTGTGTCGACGTGGAATTTCTCATCTTAAGTGTATCAAAAGTGTAAAGAAAAACAAAATCTAACAATTTTGACTAGTTTGAGTTTTAACATTAGATAAATTTTCTCGAAGAATTTAAACACGTGGACTTCAGTCATTTCAAGTCGAAATTCAATCATTTTCTTTTTCTTTCTTTCAAAGGATATGTATGATGAAGATAGGAAGGTATTAGAGACATCAGGTGCACTTGCCATAGCTGGAGCTGAAGCATATTGTAAATATTATGGGATCAAAGACAAAAATATTGTAGCCATTGCAAGTGGAGCAAATATGGATTTCAGCAAACTAAAATTAGTGGCAGAATTAGCAGAAGTTGGTGCAGGAAATGCAGCTTTGTTAGCTACTGTTATGCCAGAAGAACCAGGAAGCCTCCTCAAATTTGTTGAAAAGGTAAGTTATCACTGTTCGAACTCTTTAAAAATATCGTATGGTATTAGCATTGAATTCAGTATTTTCCTAGAGGGTTTAAAAAAAATTTACGTGTTGTATTGTTGTTCAAACTCTTTAGAAATATCATTTGGTACTAGCGGTGAATTCAGCATTTCCATTGAGGGGGTTTAAAAAAATTTATGTGCTACATTGTTGTTCGAATGATATTGTTTTGATATGATTGTTTTATTGCTTTCTTTTTATAGGTTGCTGGTGGAGCAGCAAATTTTAGTGATGAAATTATCTGTCAATTTATCTTCCCTGAGATTGCTGGAGCTATGAAAAAATTCTTACAAGCTTTCTCCCCTCGTTGGAATATAACTTTGTTCCGTTACCGCGAACAGGTAACTAATATACATATAGTAAAATTATATCTAACTCTAATCTGATTATGTAAATATTGTTTATACAATTAATCAATACATAAAACTTACACTTTATCTTTTGGGTGATTTTTTTTTTAATTATTATTTTAAATTTATCATATATAGAATATAATTTTATTATATATGTAGAAAAATAATTATTATAACTTTTTTTTTATTGCCATGACAGGGAGAAATAGATGGAAATGTGTTGGTGGGATTCCAAGTTCCACAAAGTGAGATGAATGA
Organism: Solanum virginianum; assembly: GCA_000787875.1. NCBI lineage: Eukaryota > Viridiplantae > Streptophyta > Magnoliopsida > Solanales > Solanaceae > Solanum > Solanum virginianum. The sequence continues at coordinate 167,370 of DF357375.1, read as the reverse complement.
ATTCAAAAATCAAGCTGAAAAACTTGGTTATCGATATGCATTTGAGAGTCTTGATGAGGCTCTTAAGCTAATAGTTGAATGATCAAATACAACTTAAAATTGTGTTTTAAGTTATAATTATTGCAAATTCTACTTTTTTTAAAAAAATAATTATGTTGTCCGAGTCAATTATTAAAAAATAATTGATGAGTTAACTTCTTGTGACTTAATCTCATCTTGTTGTATGAATAATAATGCATGCATCCAATGTACTTGCCTTTTAGTTCCATTAAGAAATAATGATTTATTACTGTCAACTACTTTTCTAAACTATATATTACAAGCGATCTTTTACTAGAGCGTCGATAGAAATAACACTCACTGATCACTTATGAAATTTAAAACTTTCGTAAATGAACACTGACGCACCTACAAACATTTCAATACAAGGAAGCTTTAAAGAATGTTACATTCACATGGCAATAGATAATGATTCGATTTAGGATGAAGAATGAGAATTTGTTGATTCAATTTCTCTTCTTAATGATAGAATATAAAATTGATCAAATTCTATTGTGCTTGGCTCATAATAATTATAGAATTTTTGTATCAGTTCTATCCCTTAGCGGTAGAATATAAGCTTGGTTGAATTCTATCTAATCTGGCTTATAATGATCATAGAATTCATGGATAAGTTTTACCCTTTAACGACATAATATGAGATTAATCAAATTCTATTGAGTCTGATTCTGAGTCATATTAATCATAAAATTCTTGCATAATTTCTAACCCCAAACAATATAATATAAGATTCAATCAAATTCTATCAAGTCTAACTCATAATGATTATATAATTCTTTTTTATCAATTCTACCCCTTGATGGCATAATATAAGATTGATCAAATTCTAGAGTCTGACTCATAGTGATCATACAATTTTTGTATCAATTTTACCCCTTAATGATAGAATATAAAATTGATCAAATTCTATTGAGTTTGACTCATAATGATTATAGAACTCTTGATCACTTCTACCCCTTAATGACGAAATATAAGATTGAATCAAATTCTATTGAATTCGACTCATATGAATAATGATCATAGAATTCTTATATCAGTTCTAATCCTTGATGACAAAATATAAGATTGATCAAATTCTATCTAGCATGACTTAAATTCTATCTAGCATGACTTATAGTGACCGTGTATTAGTTCTACCCCTTAATGATAAAATATAAGATTGATCAAATTCGATCGAATCTGGCTCATTATGATCATAGAACTCTTGTAGTAGATAAAGTTTGTCGATCAACGATCAAATATGGAGTTGCTTTGTCTAGCCCCATCATCACATAATTTTACCAGCACTCCCAAACTCACTCCATTTTCTACGAACCGCGCTATTCCTACCCCTCTTCGTGACATGAAAATGTATCGTAACAAACGTGGTTCAAGGATACAATCATTGGCAAAACTATTTAAAATATCGGAATTATATAATCCTTCGTATTTAGTGAGTGACGATACATAAAATAATTGGCAAAACTGTTAAAAATATCAAAATTATATAATCCTTCGTATTTAGTGAGTAACGATACATCATTCCTAGACCTTGGAGAGTTGATACCAAATAATAAAGTTCCTTCTGATCCAAATAAATTATTGGAATATTTGCTTGATATATTGGCATCGCCCGTTTATGATGTTGTGATCGAATCCTCGTTAGAGAAAGCGGAGAAATCGCCTGTTTCTTATTCCTTGACCCATAAAATCTTACCATGCCTCCACCAACGTTGTCGGGCTACCTGGGCCTCTTGCCGAACTTGTTATAGACCCACCCATATCATTCTTCAGGAATCTTGTGTCGGAGCCCCATGCAGCCCTAAAATCGATGGTCTAACACCCACAAAAAACTACCGAAATTGCTTGTTTCCTGTTCCTTGGACCATAAAATCCTACCAGGCCTCCGCCAATGTCATTGGACCACCTGGGCCTCTTGACGGGCTCGTTGCGGAGCCACCCGTATGATATTTCAGAAATCTTAAGCCGGAGCCCTATGCAGCCCCAGATCCGTGGGCTAACACCCATAGAAAACTACTGAAATCGTCTGTTTCCTGTTCTTTCGCCCATAATATCCTACTAGGCCTCCGCCAACACCGTCGAGCCACCTAGGCATCTTGTCGGGCTCATTATGGACCCACCTATATAATTTTTTGGAAATCTTGCACTGGAGCCCCATGCATCCTTAGAATTCGTGGGCTAACACCACAGAAAACTGCTGAAATTACCTATTTCCTGTTCCTTGGCTTATAAAATCCTACTAGGCCTTCGCCAACGTCGTCAGGCCACCTATGCCTCATTTCGAGCTAGCTGATGACCCACTCGTATAATTTTTTGGGAATCTTGCACCAGAGCCCCATGTAGCCCCAGAATCCGTGTACTAACACCCACAAACAACTATCGAAATCTCCTATTGTAGCCCCAGAATCCGTGTACTAACACCCACAAACAACTATCGAAATCTCATATTTCCTGTTCCTTGGCCTATAAAATCCTAACAGGCTTCCGCAAATGCCGTCGGGCCACCTAGGCCTCTTGTTGGGCTCATTGCGAACCTACACATATGATTTTGCGAGAATCTTGCGCCGAAGCCCAAAATAGCCACAAAATTTATGGGCTAACACCCACAGAAAACTGTCGAAATTGTCTGTTTCCTGTTTCTTGGCCCATAAAATCCTACTAGGCCTCCGCCAACACCGTCGGGAAACCTGGGCCTCTTACCGAACTCGTTGCGGACCCATCCATATGATTTTGTGGGAATATTCTGTCGGAGCCCCATGCAGCCCCTGAATCCGTGGGCTAATGCCCACAGAGAACTGCCGAAATCGCATGTTTCCAGTTCCTTGGCCCATAAATTCCTACCAGGCCTCCGCCAATGCTGCCGGTCCACCTGGGCCTCTTGTTGGAATCATTGCGGACCCACCCATATGATTTTAGGAATCTTGCGCTGGAGCCTCATGTAGCCCCTGAATCCATGAGCTAACACCTACAGAAAACTGCCGAAATCGCTTGTTTCCAGTTCCTTGGCCCATAAATTCCTACTAAGCCTCCGTCAATGCTGTCGGGCCACCTGGGCTCTTATGGAAATCGTTGCGGACCCACCCATATGATATTTTGAGAAGCTTGTGCTGGAGCCCTATGCAACCCTAGAATTTGTGGGCTAACACCCATAAAAAATTGTTAAAATCGTTTGTTTCCTTTTTCTTAGCCCATAAAATACTACCAGGTCTCCGTTAATGCCATCGAACCACTTGGGCCTCTTGCCCGGCTCGTTACGGACCCATTCGTATGATTTTTTGATAATCTTGCACCGGAGCCCCATTCAGCCCCAAAAGCCATGGGCTAACGCCCCGTAGAAAACTATCGAAATTGTCTATTTCCTGTTCCTTGGCCCATAAAATCCTACTTGGCATCAGCCAATGCCGTGGGGCGTCTTGCCGAGCTCATTGCGGACCTATCCCTATTATTTTTTAGGAATCTTGCGTCGAAGCCCTATGCGACCCCAGAATCTGTAGGCTAATGCCTACAGAAAACTGCCATAATCAATTGCTTCCTGTTCCTTGGCCCATAAAATCCTACCAGGCCTCCGCCAATGCTGTCAGGCCACGTAGGCCTCTTGTCAGGCTCGGTGCAGACCCACCCGTATGAGTTTTAGGAAATCTTGCATCGGAGCCCATGCAGCCCCAGAATCAGTGGGTTAACACCCACATAAAACTGTCGAAATTGCCTGTTTACTTTTCCTTGGCCATAAAATTCTACCAGGCCTCCGCCAACGCCGCTAGGCCACCTAGACCTTTTGCCAGGCTCGTTGCAGACCCACCCGTATGAGTTTTCGAGAATCTTACAATGAAGCCCTATGCAGCCCCAGAATTCGTGGGCTAACACCCACAGAAAACTATTGAAATCACCTGTTTTCTGTTCCTTGGCCCATAAAATCCTATCAAGCCTCCACCAACGCTGCCAGGCCACCTGGGCCTCTTGTCGAACTCGTTACGGAACCACCCTGTATGATTTTTTGGAAATCTTGCGTCGAAGCCCCATGCAGCCCCAGAATGCGTGGGCTAACACCCATAGAAAACTGTCGAAATCGCCTGTTTCCTATTCCTTGGCCCATAAACTCCTACCACGCCTTCGCCAATGCCACCGGGCCACCTAGGCCTCTTGCCGGGCTCATTATGGAACCACCCATATGATTTTTTAGGAAATTTGCATCGAAGCCCCATGCAGCCCAGACTCCATAGGCTAACACCCATAGAAAACTGTAGAAATCGCTTGTTTTCTGTTCCTTGGCCCATAAAATTCTACCAGGCCTCCGCCAACGCCATCGGGCCACCTAGGCCTCTTGTCGGGATCTATACAGAATCACTCATATGATTTTTTAGGAATCTTGCGCTGGTGGGCTAACACCCACAGAAAACTGTCGAAATTGTCTGTTTCCTATTCCTTGGCCCATAAAATCCTACCAGGCCTCCACCAACATCATCGAGCCACCTGAGCCTCTTGTCAAACTTGTAACTGTCGAAATTGTCTGTTTCCTATTCCTTGGCCCATAAAATCCTACCAGGCCTCCACCAACATCATCGAGCCACCTGAGCCTCTTGTCAAACTTGTTGCAGACCTACCCGTATGATTTTTTGAGAATCTTGTGCCGGAGCCCCATGTAGCCCCTGAATCTGTGGTCTAACACCCATAGAAAACTGCTGAAATCGCTTGTTTTCTATTCCTTGGCCCATAAAATCCCACTAGCCATCTACCAACGTCCCCGTGCCACCTGGGCCTATTATCAGGCTCGTTGCAGACCCACCCGTATGATTGTTCGGGAATCTTGCTCCGGAGCTCCATGCAGCCCCAGAATCCGTGGGCTAACACCCACTAAAAATTGTCAAAACCACCTATTTCCTGTTCCTTGGCCCATAAAATCCTATGTATCATTTTTCAGGAATCTTGCGCCACAACCCCATGCAGCCCCAAAATGTGTGGGCTAACACCTTATCGAAAATTATCGAAATCACATGTTTCCTATTCCGTGGCAATTAAAATCCTACCAGGCCTCTACTAACGCCACTGGGCCACCTGGGCCTCTTGTCGGGCTCGTTGTGGACCCACCCGTATGATTTTTTAGGAATCTTGCATTGGAGCCCTATGCAGCCCCAGAATCAGTGGGCTAACACCCATAAAAAACTATCGAAATCGCTTGTTTCCTGTTCCTTGGCCCATAAAATCCTACCTGGCCTCCGCCAATGCCTCAGGCCACTTAGGTCTCTTGCCGGGCTCGTGTCGAACCCACCCGTATGATTATTTGAAAATATTGCATCGGAGCCCCATGCAACCTAGAATCCGTGGGCTAACGCCCACAGAAAACTGCATAAATCTCTTATTTCTTGTTCCTTGGCCTATAAATTCCTACCATGCCTCCGCGAACGCCGCCGGGATACCTGGGCCTCTTGCCTAGCAAGTTGCGAATCCACCCATATAATTTTTTGGTAATCTTGGGCTGGAGCCCTATGCAGCCCAAAAATCCGTGGGCTAACACCCACAAAAAACTATTGATATAGCTTGTTTCCTGTTCCTTGGCCCACAAAATTCCACCAATCCTCCGCCAACATCGTCGGGCCACCTGGCCTTTTACCGGGCTCATTGTGAACCCACTCGTATGATTTTTCTAGAATCGTGCGCCAGATCCCCATGCAACGCTAGAATCTGTGGGCTAACACTCACAGAAAACTGCCAAAATTGCTTGTTTCCTGTTCCTTTGCACATAAAATCATACTTGGCCTCCGCCAACATCGCCGGGTCACCTGGGCCTCTTGTCGGGCTCGTTGCGGACCCACCCATATGATTTTTTGGGAATCTTGCGCCGAAGCCCAATGCAGCCCTAGAATCTATGGGCTAACACCCATAAAAAACAGCTGAAATAGCTTGTTTCTTGTTCCTTGGCCCATAAAATCCTACCAGGTCTCTGCCAACGCCGCCAAGCCACCTAGGCCTCTTGTCAGGTTCGTTGCAGATCCACCTGTATGATTTTTCGGGGAATCTTGCGCCGGAGCCCTATGCAGCCCCAGAATTCCTAGGCTAACACCCATAAAAAATTGTCGAAATCGCATGTTACCTGTTTATTGCCCCATAAAATCCTACCAGGCCTCCGCCAATACCGCTGGGCCATCTGGGCCTCTTACCGGGCTCGTTGCGGACCCACCCATATGATTTTTTGGGAATCTTGCACCCTAGCCCCATGCAACCCCAAAATCCGTGGGTTAACACCCACAGAAAACTACTGAAATTGCATGTTTTCAGTTCCCTGGCTCATAAAATCTTACCAGGCCTCCGCTAACGCCCCTGGGCTCGTTCGGTCCCACCCATATGATTTTTCAGAAATCTTGCACCGGAGCCCCATGCAGCCTCAGAATTCATGGGCTAACACCCACGAAAAAATATTGAAATAGCCTATTTCTTGTTCCTTGGCTCATAAAATCTTACCAAGCCTCCACCAACGTCGTCGGGCCACTTGGGCCTCTTGTCGAGCTCATTGTGGACCCACCCATATGATTTTTTGAGAATCTTGCATCGGAGCCTCATGCAACCCTAGAATCTGTGGGCTTACACCCATTGAAAACTGTCAAAATCATTTGTTCCTTGTTTTTTGGCCAATAAAATCCTACCAGACCTCCACCAACGTTGCCGGGCCACCTGGGCCTCTTGCCAAACTCATTGCGGACCCACCCATATGATTTTTTGGGAATCTTGCACCGAAGCCCCATGCATCCCTAGAACCATGGGCTATCACCCACAGAAAACTGTCGAAATCGCCTGTTTCGTGTTCATTGGCCATTCTACCCCTTAACAACATAACATAAGATTGATCAAATTCTATTAAATCTAACTCATAGTGATCATAGAATTCTTGTAACAATTCTAACCCGGGAAGACATAATATAAGATTGACCAAATTTTATCGTTATGGACGGATCGATATAATTTATTAGGAAAGATAGCCCGGATCCCTGGGCAGCGCCATAAACTGTGGGCTAACCCACAAAAAAACTGTCAAACTCGTTTGTTTCCTGTTGCTTGGCCCATAAAAACCTACCAGGTGTCCTGCGATGTCGTCCGGCCACCTTTGCCTTATATCGGGCTCGTTACGGATAGATCAGTGTAACTTTTTGAAAAAGTTGGGTCGAACCTCAAGGCAGCACCAAAAAACCGTTGGCTAACACCTACAAAAAATTATCAAAATCATTTTTTTCCTATTGTTAGGCCTATAAAATCCTACCAGGTGTCCTGTGGCGCTACTGGGCCACCTGGTCCTCTTGTCGAACTCATTACGGATGAGTCTATGTATGTTTTTGAGAAAGTTGACTCGAATCCCTAGGCAGCACCACAAACCGTGGGCCAACAAATATGAGAAACTGCCAAAATCGTCTGTTTCATGTTGCTTGGCCAATAAAATCCTACTACGCATTCTATGGTGAGAACCAGTGTACAGCCTAAAAGAAAGAATATGAACAACAACAAAATAATGCAAATCGCAATTTGCTGATAACTGTATTTGATGATCTTTCACCAATAGGATCGTTACGGACGGGTCGATATAATTTTTTGGAAAAGTTAGCCCAGATATCATGGCAACGCAACAAATTGTGGCTAACACCCACGAAAAGCTGCCAAAATCGTTTATTTCCTATTGTTTGGCCCATAAACTCCTACCAGGTGTCCTGCGGCGCCGCAGGGCCACTTGAGCCTCTTGCCGGGCATGTTACGGACAGGTCGGTGTAATTTTTTAGGAAAGCTATCCCGCATACCTGGGCAGCGCCACAAATCATGGGCTAACACCCACAAAAAACTGCAAAAATTGTTTGTTTCCTATTGCTTGGCCCATAAAATCCTACCAGGCGTCCTGCGGCGCCGCAGGACCACCTGAGCCTCTTACCGGGCATGTTACGAACAGGTCGGTGTAATTTTTTAGGAAATCTAGCCCGGATATCTGGGCAACACCACAAACCTTGGGCTAACACCTACAAAAAACTCCCAAAATTACTTATTTCCTATTACTTGGACCATAAAATCCTACCATGCGTCCTGCGGCAAGGCCAGCCTAAAGATCATGATTGCTTTAGATATTCTTTTCCTTTTAAGAAATAAGCACAAACATCCCCTTCACCTCCCAAGATAGGGGGGTCCTCTTGTCGAGCTCGTTACGGAAGGGTCGATGTAGTTATTTTGGGAAAGTTGGCTCGAATCCCAGGGCAGCCCCACAAAGTTGGGCTAACACTCACGAAAAACTGTCAAAATCTCTTGTTTCCTATTGCCTGGCCCATAAAATTCTACCATGCATCTTATAGTGCTGTCGGGCCACCTGGTCCTCTTGGCGAGCTTGTTATAAACGGGTCTGTATTTTTCGTGAAAGTTTGTCCGGATCACCGAGCAGCGGCATAAACCATGGGTTAACACCCACTAAAAATTGCAAAAATTAGTTGTTTCCTGTTGCTTGGCCCATAAAATCCGAACAAGCATCCTGCGGAGCCACCGGTCCACATGGTCCTCTTTCCAGGCTCGTTACAGAAGGGTCGGTATAAACTTTGGGCAAAGTTGGCTTGAATCCCCGGGCAGCGCCATAAGCCGTGGCTAACACCCACGAAAAATTATCAAAATCGTCTATTTCCTATTACTTGGCCCATAAAATCCTACTAGGCATGGAATCTTGCGCCGGAGCCCTATGCAGCCC
>DF357375.1:135206-158556 GCA_000787875.1 Solanum virginianum | reverse complement strand
AGGAAAATCCAGATTTACACCTATCTTCTTGCCGAGCTCGTTACGGATGGGTTGGTGTATTATTTTAGGAAAGTTGGCTCGGATCCCCGGGCAGCGACACAAACCATGGGATAACACCCACGAAAATTGTCAAAATCGTCTGTTTTCTATTGCTTGGTCCATATAAGATTGATCAAATTCTAACGAGTCTGACCATACTGATCTTAGAATTCTTGGATCAATTTTACCCCTTAATAACAGAATATAAGACTAATCATTTCTATTAAGTCTGCCTCATAGTGATCATAGAATTCTTTTACCGATTCTACCCCTTAACAACATAACATAAGATTGATCAAATTCTATTAAATCTAACTCATAGTGATCATAGAATTCTTGTAACAATTCTAACCCGGGAAGACATAATATAAGATTGACCAAATTTTATTGAATCTGATTCATAGTGATCATAGAATTCTTGAATTGGTTCTTCCCCTTAACAAGAGAATATAAGAATGGTCAAAATCTATCAAGTCTGACTCGTAATAATTATAAAATCACTGAATCAGTTCTACCCCTTAACACAGAATATAAGATTGAATCAAATTCTATTGAGTCTGACTAATTATGATCATAGAATTCTTATATCAGTTCTAACCCTTAATAACAGAATATAAGATTGATCAAATTCTATCGAGTCTGACTAATAAATCATATAATTCTTGAATCAACTGTACCCCTTACAAGAATGTAAGATCAATCAAATACTCTAGACTCTTAACTCAAATCACATAATTCATGTATCAGTTCTACCCCTTGATAAATAAAATATAAGATTGATCAAATTCTGTTGAGTCTAACTCAGATCATAGAATTCTTGAATCAATTTTACCCCTTAAATGACAGAATATAAGATCCATCAAATTCTCTAGTCTCTAACTCATAGTGATCATCATCAAAAAAATGACTCTGGTAAGCAAGAAGTATTTGAAAGTGAAAGCAAAAACCATAGTGTAAATCCCAACAGAAAGAAGTGTATACATCACTTGATTCAATGTCATAGCATAATTTAGCAGTCATATAACTTGAACAAATAATGAATACTACTAATCTACTATATCATCATCTTATTCACCTCCCAAACTCCTATCTTTTTCGCTTTCTTCTGGCATCGCAAATCGCAATTTGCTGATAACTGTATTTGATGATCTTTCACCAATACGAAACAGAAAGAAAGAACAAGTTAATGGACAAGTTTCCAAGCTTTGTGCATGATTTCATCGTCTATGTAAGGGCGCAAAGACCACATGCTACAGTAACTCTCCAATTCTCCAGAAGGTGAAGTGAGGTTAAGGGAAGAAACAATCTTTTCCTGTTAATAGGCAAAAAGGGATTAAGCAATACGCGCTTAGCTAATTCTAAGCCAACGAAAAAAGATTATTACCTGCATTGTGTAGTCACTTTTTACCATGGAGTATACTATTGCCATCATTATGGCAATATCAGTTATTTCATGTTTCAGAGGATCAACGGACGGTGTTTCTGCCTATATTAGCATATTATCAGAAATCAGTAACTCAGCAAGCATATATACACTCAAGGCCAGCCTAAAGATCATGATTGCTTTAGATATTCTTTTCCTTTTAAGAAATAAGCACAAACATCCCCTTCACCTCCCAAGATAGGGGTAAAATCTGAGTACACACTACCCTCCCGGGACACCATTTGTGGATTTACATAGGGTATCTTGTTGTAAATAAGCACACAGGAATGAACCATGTCTCTGTTAGTGATTAAAATCGGAAATTTGAGTAAACATTACGAGTTAAAAGGAACAAACGATCTTACTTCATCATGCGAGGTTTCCAATGAATCTTTATCATTCTCAATGTTTAGTTCCTCCATTTGAGCCAAACTGCAATTTATCGATTGAACTACAGCTTCCGCATCCTTTAACAGACATGCAAGTTCATCAACTACACACTTCGCTGCAATTAAATATCAGCATTTCATAATCTAAGCTCCAAATCCTTTTGGAAAATCACATGATTGTTCGCTTAACATAAGAAATGTAAATGAAATTATTCTATGCAGGGTAAAATTCCAAATTAACAAACCAATAGTAGCACCAAATAAGCTCCGAGGAAAATCCAGATTTACACCTTGCATATACAAGTAATGTGATCGTGGTCACACTCTCGTACAACGTTTCTCTAAAATCGAACAAACATGGCACCACATGTTCCAAATCAAGAGACTTTATTTGATTTCGTAAGTTGAATTAACCTTTTTATCCCTAACATGATAATCTTAACGCAAGCCAACATGTGTGGCGTGTGGCACTGAAGGCAGGACCGCTTAACTAGATCCTTAGTTAGCCTTTTAGTTGACACCATCTCACCCCTGTTAATAGTGTTGGCTACATTTTGGATTTTGTTAGTTCCATGACCTTAGCATATAAGGTAAAGTAACAACATAAAGATGATATAGGAAAAAATCAATTCAGGACAGGGAATACCTTCGTTTATGTGATTCTGAAGACCAAGGTGGCATGTATGTACTTCTGTGCAGAAGAGAACCCAAGTTATGAATTGAAATAACACCAAAACAAATCTAAAGAAAAAAACTGGAAACGGAAAGGAGAAATTTGACTGGACTAGATGTACATAGGACAATGATGTAAAATCATAAAGACAATTTGTCATGACTCCAGTTAATATAGATATGTGAGAGAATTGTACCAAGATGTTTCAATAGTCTACCAAATGGAAATGATATAAGCAAGAGAGAATTATACAACCCAAACTCAGGCAGTGACAAAGAAATGACGATATCATCAATACATAAGTAGCAGGTATGCAATATGTATTAATGCAAATACCTCAAATTGTCGTAAAAATAAGAGAGGAAACTTCACAGCATCTAGTAAACTTACTCTGAAAAAAGCACGACCTCAAGATTTATGGAACACTTACACTTGGAGGTATTTTGTACAGTATCATGAGCATTCATACATCCAGCTTCTATGTAGGACGAGAGCCTCTCGCTTTCATTATCTCTAATAATACGCTCGACCAATTCAGAATTCTTTTCAATAGGTTCGCGCAGCAGATACTCTGACAAAAGCAGGCGAGCGAAATAAGCTATATTCACTATAGAGCATACAAAAAATTAATTTTATTCCTAGAGTAGATTGATTCAAATGGACGATACAAAACTCACCGAATCCTTGCTGAAATCCAACTAGCAATCTACTTCCCACTTCTGTTAATTCATCAAATTTTGTAATCCTGAAATATACAGAGAACTAACCTGAGTAATAGCTTGAATATCAGTACATAGACAAAAAGAGACTTTGCAGGACTGTTAACAACAACAACATACGCAGTGGAATCCCACAAGTGGAGTCTGGGGAGAATAGACTATACGCAGACCTTACCACTACCTCCACGGCTATTTCTAAAAGACCTTCGGCACAAGTGCAACAATTTCAAGTGACAAAAACATGATAACTAATAAGAGAACCAGTGTACAGCCTAAAAGAAAGAATATGAACAACAACAAAATAATTCAGTAGCCGAAACCCAATAAACAGATGATGATAGAAATAAAAAAACTAGAACTACAAGAATAAGGCTAGTACAATAACAAATATTAACAAGCCTGAATCCACGAAAGTAAGCAACACTCCACTACTTCCTAACAATCTACCCTAATACATGCAACCTCCACTACCTACAAACCCCGTGTATACAGACCTCACCGCTACCTCATAGAATCATTTTCAACTAATATCCTACATGTCAACCCATGTCAACATTGTGAATTCTTTACTACTAATTTTTACCTTAATGGACATAGTGATACACCAGGGCGGAGCTAGAGGAGCAAAAGGGGCTCATCTGAACCTCTTTGCCGGAAAATCACATTGTATATAAAAACGTCAATTTTTTTTAATTACATATATAGCAGATCATGAACTCCTTAACTGATAATCCTTCAAAAACTACATTTTTTTTACAGAAATTTCCATCGAATTAAAATACACCCAATAGAAATAAACTGCGAAAAGTAAGAAATACTCTGTGAATAATCAAAAATAAAGAATAAAGCAATAACTTTAGAATAATTTCTTGAGTTGTGAATAAACCTAAGCATAAAATCTGAAAATATATGAAAAATCTTCTCTTTGGCTTTGTAGAAGTAACCACCATATTCAATCTCCATGGTGCGTGAACGGAAAAGACTCTTCCGCCGGCAATGGCTTCCGCCGGAAAAGTGGTCGCCGGCGATTTTATATTTTGTTTATTTGAGACAAAATGTTTTTTTGAAAGAGGGTTTTAAGCCAAAACTTGAGCGCATTTAGTCCATACAACTTAGCCCTCCAAATATGAGCATGAATAATAATTATTCTCTAAATTTACAAAATTTGAGCACATTTAGTCCAAAGTACAAAATATAACTCAATTTTATGCACGTAAATTTGTACCGCTTGTTTGAAGGGCTAAATTATATTGTATCCTATTGTTAAATTCGCCCTTAGATAACGATAAAAAATTTGCGTTTTTGTATAAATAATTTTTGTGATCACGTTATTATTTTATTTTAATTTTAATTTTATTTATTATTTGATAATTAATAATTATATTCTATTCTTACCTTACCTTTTTATAATTGTTCTATCTTGTATTTTTCTTTCTTGTAAATTTATTTTTTAATTTGTTGATATATGACATTACATAACGATAGAAAACAATACAATCTACACAATCATGTATATATTGAAATAATATAATATGACACAATATACCGATACGATATATTATAAAAGCCACAATCTATGAGCATCAAAAATGTCACTCTATAATGAAGTTGAATTTAAGTTAAGTGTAACAAAACACATCATTGAAAACTTGAAATGTCTATATCTTGTTCTAAAAGTTGTCTTTGAAATGTCTTTCTCCTGGACTTGTACCTGATAGTATCGAATCAATTTTTGAGAGGTACTTAATACCTTGCGGCTGATCAAATAAGTCGTGAGGGTAATACTATTCTTTGGAATTTTGAGGTATTTTTGGAACGACGAAAATAAGTGCACCACAAAACTATGTTTTGTACATTTGGGGATACATTTGTACATTTATAACTTGTGTTATCTATGGCTTTTCTGTGGTTGGATCGGAATAAACAAATATGAATTTGCTCGAGGAATGGTACGCCAATTTTGCTTCAATTTCTGCAAGTTAAAGCTTTTAATTAACACTTGGCCAATGACCATAGTCCTAAATGAATTCAGGGAAATAAACAAAATTGTAAAAGAAAAAACTTTTACCTAAACATGTACTTTTCTCCCAATAATCTCACTTTACCATTAACTTTATGAGGTGCCAAACATGCCTCCTCACCTGGAAATGAGCAACTTTCTATCCAACAGTCATTTAACTTCAACCTTAAATTGAAATGTCCTCAAAATTCTCATACAAAATAAGAAAAACAGAAGAGATTATTCACTATAAAAAAAGAAAAAAATGAGTTTCTTGAGGTGTCTCTTTCTTCTGGCAATGGTATTTTCGTTATCTAATGGAGACCCTTTAGTTCCAGCATTGTGCATCTTTGGTGACTCTGTAGTTGATGTTGGAAACAATAACAACTTAAGCACTCTCATCAAGGCAAATTTTCTACCTTATGGAAGAGATTTTGCTACCCATAGACCCACCGGAAGGTTCTGCAACGGAAAGCTGGCCACAGACTTCACTGGTAATGTCTAAAACAATCGTTAAGTAAATGTGCTCTATTGTTTCTAACACATGCATGTTTTTATCTACAGCTGAATATCTTGGGTTTACTTCATACCCACCAGCTTACCTGAGCAGAGAAGCTAGAGGGAAAAGAATTCTCACTGGTGTCAACTTTGCCTCAGCTGCTTCTGGGTATTATGAAAGGACTGCTCGACTGTTTGTAAGTACTCGAATATGTCAGAGAATAGAAATCACTCGATTTTTTGAGGATGACTAACTTGGAAATGTCATGGTTTTTTGCAGCGTGCTCTAACGTTGACACATCAACTAAAATATTACAAGTTGTGGCAAAGGAAAGTAGCGAATCTGGTAGGGAGGAACAAGGCTACTAACATTTTCTCACGAGGTATACATCTTATAAGTGCAGGAAGCAGTGATTTCATTCAAAACTACTATATAAATCCACTACTCAACAGAGTCTACTCACCTGATCAGTTCTCAGATATCCTCATGAAGTCTTACTCTACGTTCGTTCAGGTCCAGCTTCCTCTTCTGCGTACTAATTGTTGCTGCTGCTTCAAACTGTTTCCATAAACTAATTCTTAAATCTGAGCAACCTGCACGGAATTACTAGGCATAACGAGAGTATTATCTAACGAAAATGCTATTAGGACAGTTATAATGTCCAAACTCAAGATCATTGGACTAAAATTTACTAGGTAGTATTTTGGGATGATAGTAGGAGCCTGGAAAATGAATTTTAAGTTCCACATCTCATTTGACAAACGGGAGCAAGCTAGCCATGCATTAATAATAACAAGCACTTATAAAATTACAGAAAATTGGGATTGTTACAGGATGTACAAGGATGAAATACACTTGAGCACCAGGTAGACTTATCCTGAAACTAAGAAATCAGATCAAGCTGTGTTTATATATCGAAAACTAAGAAATATTATGTGTCAATTGTTCAATTATACACAAGCCAATCAGCATGTTAATATCAGCAGCGATCTATGGACAGAACCTCTATGATCTGGGAGCAAGGAGGATTGGGGTCACAACTCTGCCACCAACTGGTTGTTTGCCAGCCGCCATTACTTTGTTCGGTAGAGGAACCAACCAGTGTGTTGCAAAACTGAACAAAGACGCAATCTCTTTCAACAATAAGCTCAACAGAACATCTCAAAAGTTAAAGAGCAAGCTTCCTGGCATCAAGCTAGTAGTCTTCGACATCTACCAGCCTCTCTTTGATCTGATCACAAAACCTGCAGAAAGTGGTAACATACTGAAACTTTTTCTCAAACTCACTTACCCTTCAAAAGTTTTGCAAAGCACAAACATGTACAAAATCTTATTGTCGGAAAAAAATGAAAAAAGATCGTGTCTCATTTCTTGAAAACTTGAAACTAGGAAGCAATGTTAATTCCTAAAATGGGTTTCCTGCTACTGCATTCTAAAATCATAAGGTGAATTAGGAAAATCCCTTCTTGATCACATTATCACTGATAATATTCTTCTTTTTACAGGATTTTTTTGAATCGAGGAAGGCTTGCTGTGGGACTGGTACAATAGAAACATCATTCCTGTGTAATGCCAGGTCCATTGGAACATGCTCCAATGCTACAAAGTATGTCTTCTGGGATGGATTTCATCCCTCAGAATCGGCAAATGAGAAGTTAGCTCAAAGTCTGCTGGAACAGGGTTTTGAACTCATCTCTTAAAGGCTCAAAGTTGTAGAAACAGTCTACTTTGTATGATAACGTTTATTACTTTTGAAATTGAAAGAGGCTTTAGTTGGTTTTAGTTCATGCAAGCTAAAGTATATCTCATATGAAAGCAGTTACAGCAAAGTACAACACTTCTGACAGCCTTCCCAGCTTGGGAATATGTTTTTTGGTATTTGATGTACTGTCACATGAAAGCCAACTGAAAGAACAGCATTTTGTAAGTTTTTGAGTCATCCCATGAGATGAGCTCTACTCAACACTAAATATTCTACTTGATTTCCTACCCAGAATAATTATTTTTAAAAAAAAAAAAAGGAAGATCTGTTTAAAGTACGTTATTGAGTATTCCATTCTAGTCATAAAAAAATATTTAATCTTCTGGTATCTACTTTCCTTCGGTGTCGAGGAAGGAGAACAGATGATCTTTTGCTAGCTCTTATGTTTGCCAAAAAAGAGAAAACCACATTACCTGCACAATAGTTATGAAAGTTCGAAACCAGCATTGGAATTGATAGCATATAGAAGCTTTGCTCTCAAGGTATTCTGGCGTTTGTATGTTGGAAGCTGTCAAAGGCAGAAGTAAAAATACAGATTATAGCAATACATTCGAGTCAAAAGAGATCCTGTTGTTGAAAGCTACCTTGATTTTCAATTTGAATAAATATGATTTAAAATAGGTCCATTCAATGCCTCAAACTTGACGTAGTTCAATTTAAGACTGTACCTTGAGGGTGTTGTAGCAAGTAGAAGCTGAAGGAAGCCGATCAACATCCTGTCCCCCGAATGTTGCCAATAGTGGCAAATCACAAGAAACCTATATTTACGAAATTTCATCACTATTAACCACAGGTAACCAAGGCATTCCATTTAAACTTTTGGGATGTACATGTTCTCTAATTTTCCTTTCCCTTTCTTTCATAACTTTTTGGAATTTATTTGTTAATATGTTCATCTCCCACCCATATCACCCTAAGATGAAAAAGAGCAACATAAAAACAGGCCTTTAGAAACATAAAGAAGAAGGAAGTGCAACAAACATCAGGTAGACAGAGGAGTAAGATTCTTAACAATGCTGGTGTTTAGTGATTTCTGGGAAGACGTGAAGCAGAAACAGTTTGTAACCAATAAAGAGTGTGTATGAGGAGCCACATAAGCAATGCACACACAAGAACAAGTACAGCGCATGCCAGAAAGTAACCGAAAATGTGTTAATTAAGTTGTTTTGGATGTTAATTTAAAGAAAAAAGGAATATTCTTGCCGATTGTTAATTTTAAAGAAAACAGCATGACAGATAATGTTGTCATATCAAGTGAAGCATTTGTTTCCTTTAATATTTTGCTTATTTGATAAAACTTGGTTTCTTGTTAGCTTGGGCGTTTCTGATTAGTTTTAGTTTGTTCTTACTAGAGCGGGACAATCTACAAGAAATTTCTCTGCATTACCTTCCTCAGACCATTGAAGCAAACAGAGAGCCATGTTAATTTTAAAAAAAAAATTAAAAAAGAAGCAACCCCGTGCACTAAGCTCTCGCTGTCTGCAGTGTTCAGGGAAGGGGACAGACCACAAGGGTCTATTCTACGCAACCTTATTCTGCATTTATGCATGGAAATGATAGATTGTATCCATCAGAAAAGGTGCATTCATTTATTGGCATTTTTCTGTTCACATTGTCTACTGTCTATAACCACTTCAACCAAAATCAAGACCGCCTCCTTTCAGCTTCCATAAGGCACAAGATGCCGAAACACTGAATTTATCTCAACACATCCAGACATCTACATATGACAATGCATCATCTGAAGCTTTGAACATCAGACAAATTTTGCACCTCTGCAACACTGCCCTTGTCCAGGAAACAGTCTCTCTAATTCTATGAGGTAGTGGTAAGGTCTGCGTACATTCTACCCTACCCACTTCTTCTTGTTGTTGTTTGCAACACTGCCCTTGTCAGCTAGTTAGCTTACAGGAGAAAGTTTGTATCCCAGCACTTGCACATTAGGTTGGACTCTATTAGGGGACATGGTTCCTGTTCAGTCCCACACAAATTTTCAATCTCTCCATACGAAGAAGATAAATCTGATGGTTGGCCCCAAACTTCTGTTTCTTTATCAGGATTTGAATAAATTTGTTAAAAGATGTAAAACTAATAAATATCGACTATCCTGTATTTTCCATCCAAAGTGAAATACTGGAGCCAGTTTAACAACAAATGAGATGCCAGTTTCACATCAGTTCACATACCAATAGAAACTTTCCCTGCACTCCTATTTCCGGGTTCTTTCGGCAGCTTAACTCTCAATAGTATTGCCCCTTGTTATACTTTCACCGGTGTCGATTGACCATTTTGAATTAGCATTGCCTACTTACCATTTTACCCTCCAACAACGACATACCATAAAGTTGGGTCTGGGGAGGGTAGAGTGTAGAGTGTACAGACCTTACCCCTACCTCAGAGATGTAGAGTATACGCAGACTTTATCCTCCATCCAGATGAATAATGCTCATTTTTAACCTTTAGTGCACAAAACTAGCAATAAAAGCCTCCTTATCTGGGGAGAGAAGTGCATACCTTGTGAATCGTGAAGGTTGGCTGCAGATATTTGAATCCAAGCAAAGGAGCTCGCGAACAACTGGTCACAAACTTGAGCAGCAAACAGCGTTCTTTTGGTTCAAAATTCGCAAATACCTAACCCACAAGAACAAATAGTTACAGATGCGTAATTGTCTTCAATGGTTTATTCTCCTACTTTAACACTTGCCACCACATACCTATGGCTAGATAACACAAAAAAAAATAAAAGATCTCTGCTTAGACCAAGTTCCTTAAATGTTAAGACTTGAGCAATGTTTGTTTGAGGTGGTTCAAGTAGACAATGATGGGTATCACATTTGAAGTTTCTTAACATAAAAAGAAAAAAGAGGAGATGGAGATGGATAATTCACGTATACCTCCCAAAAGAGTTTAACTGTCCGACTCCCTTCTGTGTAACCTCCAGTATAGCGTGTGTTTTTCCTTAAATCATCAATGTCAATATCATGATTTCCCCCTGAAAGCAACTGAATAGAACTTTGGATTAGCTGAAATGAAAGCATGCAGTCTAACAAAGGAAAGCGGTTTTCAACTTATTCTCACGCCACATAAAAGCATATGCACTCTATGTTGTTTCTTTATGCCTTCCATTCTATTGTCTGCATGTCATATCACATTTAATTTCCTTAATCTTAAAGAAATGTGGAGAACCAGTCAACCAGTTAAGATAAACACAAAAATTGAACAGATGTTGCCGATACATTCAGCATTCAACCCAATAGTTTGTTTCGAAAAAGCAAAGAGATAAGGAAGTCTAAAACTAGCATGGAAAGGACAAGGAGAGATCAGTTGATGGTAGAATCTCACATCCATGAGGAATACAGTAACATTCTATGGATTGATGGTAGGATGATATAAGCACATAAATATCTCCTTTGCCCACCCATATAGTGATTACATACACATGCAAGTATATATCCATCTGTAAAAAATCAAAACTCGAACTAGAGAGGCATCCACCTCCATTTTGCTAGAAACAATAAAATTACAGAGTATGCAATCAAAATCTATGTTACAATAGCAGCTACATGTTATGCATCCAAAACAACTGCAGGACTATTCCTTACAGGTGGATTTCATTCAGCAGGTTTTATTTGTGTTTTTTAGGTTCCAAACTCATAACCATATCAGACCTGTTTGATGTGATTAAATTAAGTCAAACGAAGAGTCCATGTGACATACATTTTGATCTACTAACCACCTCCTAAGTCTAGCTTAACATGAAATGAAAAGTCAGGCTATAACCTGCTACAGTTTATGTGGAAGGGGTGAACAATAGGGCAAGAAAATTGTACACAAAGCTACTAAAACTGAAACATGAAATTCAGCTAAGATATGGACAAAGGGAATTACCTGATTAAATTCACTTGCATTAAACAACTTTAACCAGGAAGGGGATATAAGGTCTGTCAATCCTCTATAAAATGCATTTGAGAAAGGAAGTATCTGAAATTGAGTGCTGGAAAGAATAAGTCACCAATACCAGCAAAATGGGGATCTCAATATAGGAGCACAAATATCGATACCTGCCGATTTAGTTTAAAATCTGCCATTGCATGAACATATTGCAACATATTCTCTTTTGTTACGGGAATGTCCTTGCCACCAGGTTTAAGCTCAATAACAATGTGTTTCCCCAATGATTCTTCAGTAACTGTGAAATCCAACGCAAGGTCCTTGACATCACCATCATAGTGCTACATAGACCAAAATGAAATATAAGTCTTCTGCATAGTTCCAATAAAATTGGATATGGATATATAGATACTAAGGGTAAAAAATCAGTTGATTATGTCAGATTGAAACTTTATTACTATCCTCATTTTATAACTTTTTTCTGTTTTGGAGAATGGTAATAACTTTTTTTGTTTTTGTTTTTGAGAATAGTAAAATTACTGTCCTTGTTAGATAATTATAACTAGTATACTTAGAAAAGGTGTGTCTATAAAACAAATCACTATTACATTTTTATCCTCAATTTTTCATATAGTATAGAAGCCATAGCGATCTTAGAAGAGATGACTTCTTTGATTGGCAATGATCTTATAAGAGACCTAAGTAACTTCAGCTATTTACTCCAGCCCTCTTACTTCCAGCTATAGTCCAGCAGCACCATACATCTTAAATTCCAATGCCTTCTTCGACAAGTGTACTGGAAATACCACTCCTCTTCTCGGTTACAAGCCCCCGAGGGTCACCCCTATCCACCCATTACTTAGGCCACTATATTAAGCAACTGTTGTAATTTTGTGATAACCAGAACCTTTTTGCAATTTTCCTGGCAACATCTTTAGCCAATCCTTAAAAGCATGGAATTCACTTATTTGAAAGATTGACAGCTTATTTAGCAAATTACACTAAGTTCCTCAAGTTTCAATCACTTAAACAGTAATGTAAATCACTCCATAATTATTACATGACATCAAATCGACAATCATATTTCTTGAGTTTCTTAGTCCTCCACTCTTTTAACCTTGAGTCATTAACTCAGGAGCGTGCTGTCACCTTTCTGGTAACAATTTTTTTTCTCTTGCCCAGTCTCTGGTAAAAACTTTTCTCTATGCTATTTCTTTGTCAATAATTCAATATGGCATCAGAGTAAGTAGAGACGGTTTACAGAATTGCAAAAGTTGGCATGTTTATTAATTATTTCAGGTTTCCAACACGTTCCATCATATGCAGGGTTAATTTTTTTTCTCTAGCCAAACGCATGAAAATATTTCCTGACTACTGATGGTGAAACTCGAACCTCCAAAATCTCAAGGTGCTTTGATTAGGAAACTTAATAGAAAGGAAGAAAAGAATTTTAAATGCTGAAAAGGCACTTAAAACAAAATGAATTGGAAATGCATATTGAAGTTATGTTAATTGTCAGCCCTAATATAAATCTCCTCAATGACTAATCACACAACTTTTCAGCATTCAAAGGAATTGAATCCCCATGAATTCTATAGATGATTTACATTTTGTGTTTTTTTTTCCCTTTCACCAACAATATTCCAGAATAAAAGGTTGTTTAGGCAAGAAATGGTCTGGATAGAAACATAGATTAATATAAACTTCTTTGGGGCTATTTGCTTAAATATAGTAGAGATAAAGTGATTCAAGCGTTTTTTTTTTTTTTCTAAGTGTGAAAAAGTGCTTAGAGAGTTCTTAGAACATTCTGTTAAATGCAAATAGCAAAATCTGTTCTTCTATCAATGTTGATTTTAGGTAGATTGAGTTTCCGACCCCTTCAACAGCTCTTCTAGAGCACATCAAAGTGACCATCACAAGGAGTAGTTAGATACTCACTTTTGCTTGTCGTTTAGTAGATATCATCTGTAACTCTTACCAATAAAATTCTGGAATTGATTAGAAGCACTTACCTTAACATACATAAGATTCCTATATAGCTCAGGATCAAGTGTAGACAATTCATCAAGAAAGCTATAGCGGCCCAACAGCTTTTGGACAAAAACATGTGAAAAGGAATAATCTAGCAATATTCCTTCATAGAGTGCCTTGCCAACGATTCTCCCCAGAAACTCGATCATATGAATTCCATTATCCAAAAATCTCGCAGCTGTATTAGGAATTAGATGTCTATCTGAAGTCAAGGTCTGTGTGAACAACCCATACCTTATAAAATAGAACCAATTACAAAGACCACAAGTCATTTCTGAGAGCAAAAAATGATATGGCTGACTTGATAAATACATGAGCACAGGCAACTCACTCAGGTGAGAAGGCTGCTTTGGCTATTTCAGTCAAGAATTCCTTGGATAACCCACCATAGTCCAGGCCAGCCTCTGGAAGACCAGACTCATTCACGAAAGAGACATGAATGCTGGACTTTAACCTTGATCCTAAGTTATTTAGTTGCTGAAATCCATCTTCAACAATATGACCGCGACGAATTACTATCTCGACGGAACGTGCACCAGGTCCAACCACTTCACCAGCCATTTTTCTTGATACTTTATCCATGTTGATGAATTCTCTGAACATCTCAACCCTGCCAAGGGCAAGAAACTATTAGATCATTGCTAGACCAGAAGAAAATAACTGGCACCCTTTGATTTGAAAAGCAAGATACAGTTGCATGTGTAATTCAAAATGATACCACTGATGCAAGAACTACACATTTGAATTCATGTAAGTCAACATAGCAACATCTCTTTATCTAGAAATCAGAAACAAATTCCCCTTTCCACGATTACATTGGACTTATGAGACTGACCTCAGTGGTTTGCGCCCCAATGGCCCAACATGCAACATCATCATATACAGTGGTGACCAACATATAAGTACAATTCCTAATTACTATGGAAATACTTGGAAAATTCACACAACCATGTTACGTACGTATTTATGCCATTAAAATGTTAAAAATATGGAGCGTAAGTCCATAAAGCTTCTTATTGGCAACACAAAAAGGAGGTTAAATGTATTTATACCATAGACAAAGAGTCGAACCCCAAAACCCCAACCAAAAATGAAAAAAAAAATT
Organism: Solanum virginianum; assembly: GCA_000787875.1. NCBI lineage: Eukaryota > Viridiplantae > Streptophyta > Magnoliopsida > Solanales > Solanaceae > Solanum > Solanum virginianum. Next base: position 144,026 of record DF357375.1, on the reverse strand, counting down.
AAGAGTAAACTAGTGCTAAAGGCAATAGCAATCGGCATTGCAAAATACTACTGTCCCAAATCAAATTTGAGGTGTTGGTGTCATTAACTTCCTCATCCCAGCAAGAGCTTCAAGAAGATAACTTATGCACATGATGATGACGGTCAAATGTTAAGTCTTGTTTTAAACCACAAGTTTCAAAAGTCTTTTTTCTTCCTTAAACTCCGTGCCCAGCCAAATAGTGGCACATAAATTGGGATGGCAGAAGTACCATATATCTTAACATTGACGAGCAAGACTAAAACAAAAATATGAACAAACAGATAAGAACCTTAACTAATTTGCCCAAACAACAAAAGATGAAAGGCACAGAGAGGCGCAGACAAAATCCATGATCTGCCGATGCCAAGCAAGGGAAAAGGAGTATTTGGACAAACTCTAGACACTAAACACTGTCAGAATAAACTTGAAGGTAAATGAATAAAAATTATTACAGCTTATATGAGTTTTTCATCTCAAAACTACCTTTCTTCAAATGGGAAGATGTGTGGGATAACAGTGATGATGGAGCCCATGTTCAGAGAGGTTGAGGCATCATCACCATTTGAAGTAGCTGATGAAACTTCATGAGTCCTAGCAGCTACAGCAATGGGTGGCCGATTATTTCTACCTGGTGAAAGCCACAATGTGGGAGGGCAAAATTGGTGCCTGCAATCCCTTTCATACAATAAATGAAGACATTTGACAGCAGAATCAGTCAAAGGTCTACTTTTAGGACCAATATTCTGCGATACTGTATTATAAACCAATGTATTCAGCACCGACACAATTTTCTGCTGCTGCTCCAATGTAAAGGGGACCTACATTCACGTAACTCTTACTTTTAATATATTAATATCATTCTGATGACATTTGGAAAATCAAATATTGCATGAAATATTTAAGTTTTAAAAAAAAATCTGACCTGTTTCTCATAAAATTCCAGGTCATCAAGAACTAACAACAGGTGCGAATAACTAGCACAAAACAGATGTAATAGACAAGACAAATCTTTTGATATGCCATCAGGACCCTGCCTTAGCAGTCCAATGTCCCACATATCAGAATCATGCTCGTCAATGTCCACTGTATTTGATTTTCCATCAACCGGATCCACACTTTTGAACTCAGTTTGTGATTTTCCAGTTATCTTTTGAAATACACTGGCCCATTTGCTGCCCATATCTTTAGAAGAATGTTTTTGCTTTCTCTCAGAAACTTCAAGAATCTTATTTTCAGAAATTGTACTTCCATCCAAATATTTTCCCTTACTGACAAGATTATTTCCATGAAAAAGTAATTCATCTAGGGCGCCCCACAGGTTAGAAAGAAACCCAGGAGTAAAAGATAGCATATTGAGGACTGGCATTGCTCCTAGCACCGGATTCAAAATAGAAAATATTCTGAGCATCCATGAATAGTAGTAAGCAACATCAAGCAATTCACAGCTTCCAGAAGATTCTGCTCCGCGTGAGGGTAGACTTTCAGCTCTCTGAATGAGACCATCTTTCTCCAACACTAAAAGTTCCATCAGATGCCTCTGCAGCCAAACAGGCTTAAAGAGGCCCATATATGACATCTTCATGGATCCAAAATTTTCGTCACCTTGAACTTCTTCAACAGAATTTTCATCACCTTGAACTTCTTGGTTCTCCTTTCTCACCCATCCAGCCCTTTCAATAAGAGCTAATAATTTCTCCGCCAGCATAATCACTACACGGACATAGGATCGAGGGTCTAAACCAGTCACTAACTTTCCAGAATCTAAGACATTGCTTTCACTACCTGCAGCAAGGTATATAAAATTTCCAAGAGCCCAACCAACTGGTGGCATCACCCTGTTGTGAGAAGAATTTGTCATCTGATCCATATCTGACATATCCTTTAGAATTTGCTCCTTTGACATCTGCCATCACCTGTCACAGTTTGATCAGTTCCTTTGCATTCTAATATCCATAACTGCATTAGAAATAACGCAAAACATGGATGCTAATTCAAGTCTGGAAAGGTATAAGTATGGTAATTTGCACAAACTAATCGTAGATATAGAGATGATCAAAAAAATGAAATTGGTATGTGCAGGCTGCCTCAGCATTTTAGATCCATGAGTCATCAAAAATTCAAGGAATAATACATAAAAACTTCTCTAAATTTGGCCCCATCGCAACTTACACACCTAAAGTATGCAGTGTTTACATTACCCCCTGAACTTCCTTTTTACCTATCCATTAACACCTTGTCGTGAATATCTGAAATGGTTGTTTGCTGTTCAAGAATTCTGTTTAGGCAAGTGCTAAGTGGCAGTGGACATGAGGGAGTTCCTCAAATAGTAAGCACCCCTCAATTCCAACCCGAAGGTTGTGAGTTCGAGTCACCAAGGAAGCAAAAAGGTGGAGCTCCTAGGGAGGAGGAAAAAGAAAAAGAAGTGCCAAGTGGCATAGAGCAGTTTCAACTCTTGTGCGGCGCATGTGAGCAATTTAACAAAAAGAAGCTACATTGGCTTTTTGTTTTCCAACAACTATTTGTCCCAACTGTGGAATTTTTCTAGCTTTTTCTTGTTTACTTCTCTCATTATTTTTTCTTTTATTGTTTTAGAATGTTGGATCTGATCCAAATGAAATAGAACTGCATCCAAGCTTTTCACAGATCGATGAGGAAAAATAGTCCAAGAACTGCTTGAGTTAAACAAACAATTTATCAGTAAAATGCCACAAGTTTAAACAGAAAAAATTATTTAATTTTTAAAAGATGCCATATGATTAAAAAGTCCACGTGGTTAGAGTGTAAAAAAAAAAAAAAAAAAAACGAAGTTCAAGTGGGGTAATACAAGCACCTCATAGTTTAGGCATATAAGTTGCAAACAGAGCCTAGTACTATCTCAAAATTCAAAAATAAATATCAGAAAAATTTTTGAAAAAAAGAAAATCCGCAGGCAATGGAAGACAAATTAAACCCCACCTTTGGCATAGCTTGTTCAGGAGAAAAGTATTTCCATATATTTACAATGAAGTGGATCTAATCAACTTATTCTTGTGATCAACTTATTCTTGTGGTTGTTTGGTAGAGTTTTCTAGCCCAAAGTTGACAATAATATCGTCCAATAGACACATATTGCCTTAAAATTATGCAAGTACAGTCATATATACTCATATGAGTCATATAGTTAGTTGCAACAGTGAAACAGTAAATTATTCCCTTTACTATGCCAAACTTACCAATAAGATCCTCAAGCAAGGTGTTAACACAGACTTGTGTTTCAAAGGCGGAATCAGCACCATTGGTAACCGTTGAGCAAACCAAGGTATTGTGAGTAGATAAACACAGTATTGCTCAGCAGCACTCTGAACTTCTAGTGAGTCATTTTTATTATCCGCAACTAGGTTAGCGACATGAAATGGCCGTAGGGCTAAAGTAATTGCACTTGCAGTTATCAATAACTGTTCATCTGTCTGAGAAGACAAAGTCGACTGAAAGGAACTAGGAGCCTCAAGATTACAAATGTACCTCCTTACAGAATTGTATAGTCCACTTCTAATACTTCCCATGAACTGAACTAAATCCCTAACAGCCATTAATGCACCATGTATATTGGTATTGTTGATGCACTTCCAACCTTTCACATCGGTCAGAATTACTGCCAAGCGCATTGCTAATGATACAAGTAAAACGTCATTACTCTTGTGAGAAGAATTATCATATTCTGTTAAAATAAACAAGCAAATGGTAATCAACTTCTTTGCTTGATAATTCCAAACTTTTCTCTCTTCCACAGTTCCAGTAGCCATTGAGCAGAAGTTTTCATCGGGATCTAAAAAAGAAAGAGTTATACAGAGAAAGTCAACTTGCGCTGTATTCCCTATGAATTCATAAAATGTAGAACGAGATACCAAGATGTGGACTAATTTTCTTGCCAATACTTGCAAAACACAATTGCTATAGTAAGACAATCATGAATATAAAATTTGCCTAGAAACTTAAAGACTTGAAAAAGATGAGAAAAGCATACTGGCTGAGTTTATGCTCTCTAAGATAACTCCAAAGCAACTCTTGATGCAATCTTTTTCTCTGCGTTGGATTCTTCGATATCGTGCCAACAAGAATGTAGTAAAGAAAAGAAAAGGTCTCAGAACTTGGCTGGATATAGATAATTTCTTTAGAGGAGCAAGATGACCATTTATCAATGATTCCCACTGCTGCTGAAACTCCAGAGCTACACGTTTTTTAACATTATAACGCTGCCAAGCTCTCTGCACATATTTAAAGAAGCCGCATTCTTAGTTGGCAATCAAACTTGAACGTGAGGTCATAACATTGTTTCCTTATAAGGCTTTCAGCATGTTACTGATTTATAAAGAAACGTCAAAATACAAAAGGATCCTAATGAAAGAAAGCACGACACTAGTTCTGCTGTATTACACAAAAGTGAACTCAACAAATAAAAAATTTGCAACGCATGTGCAGATCAACGAATGATAAACCCTCAAACTAGAGTCACAAATAGATTTATCATGCTTGCAATTAGAAAGAAATTACAGATCCCGGGTATCTAGCTGTTCTTTCTAGTCCACAGTGATAGCATGTTATTCAAGAATTAATTTTACTTCTGAAGTTCATCCAAATAGCTAAATACCTACTCAAATGCTAAAACCAAAAAGATAGTCAACAAGTAAAATTAAATAGCCTTTCCTCTTTCTCCTGACTATTGACTTGGATTCCCCAAGTTTTCAGCCCCTGATTATCTGCATTTGATAGTTATCAATACTGAGGTAAATTAACCATTTAGGAAAAAATACCGACCTCATCAATAGAAACCTTTTCCTTTTGCCTTTTCTTTTCTTTTCTTTTATAGGTGACTTCATATGAGAAAGAATGCCTATGTTGTTCAGACTCTTCAAAACTGTCGATGAGTGCGTGTCAGATACTTCGGAAATAGTGTATTCTTGGAGAATCCAATCCGGGTGTGGCCACATTTTTGGAGAATCCGAGCGACAATATCAGGTATAATAACTCCCTTGCTTGTTATTAATTCAAAGAATGTAAAGCTCAAACAGATGTTAGTCTCTTGAGTTATTTCGAGTTGGGAATAGGATCAATTGACTCTGAAACATAAAGTAACAAGACCATAACCGTATGCACCCGCCTTAAAGGATCTCAACTCGTCACCCTCGTCTCCAACTCATTCAAGGTTTTAAGGTGTTTTTGACCCAGTAATTTAACTATCCTCACAACTAAAAGCCACTAAACTCAGCTTATAATTTTATGAACATCCACAAGTTTTCAAACATGTCATTAGCGCTTTACAAGAACTGACAAAACTTCTACTCCCTCCATTTCAATTGTTTCTCCCTGGTTTTAACTTGGGAAGGAGTTTAAAAAGAAAACTTTTTTTTAAAAAAAAAAAAAAAGGACATTTTAATCTTGTGGTCTAAAACTAAAACTAAAAATCATGTAAAACATATAGAACGTACCAAAATGTGCTTTCATCTTGTGCTCTTAAACATTTGAATAAAAGAGTTGTCAAGCAAATTGAAACGGAGAGTACTAAAAATAACACATTCAATATACAATATCGTAAAATGAAGTCATACTTCACAATCAAATCAGACAGTCTATACAATTCATAACTCATGTACATAGACAAAATTAAAAGGAAAAATCTTCAAATTTTTATGTGAAAAAAGGAACTGACATAGAAAAAGGCTCCCAGGCACGTCTCCCCAAAAACCTTCTCTCTCCTAACAGGGGAGGGCTGAACCCATTCCGGCGACCTTCTGTTGCCGGAATCCACCTCTTTGTCTTCTTTTCTTTCCTTCCCCCTTCCACCTTCAAACCTCTTCCATTTCCTCAGACCATGGAGGAAGACATGATTTTTTTCTCGATGGGTTTCAAATCGTTTGACATTGCAAAAGACGCAACTAGTGCTGAGATTATGATTGGACTGAGAGGGGAAAAAACATGATGAGTAGAGCAAGTTTTAGTCAACAAACGATGGAATGGATCTGCTTGATCCTTAAGGAAGCATCAAAGGTGAAAGGTAATGTTGTTAGAAGATGGAAAAGATAGGTACATGCTTCGCTCGTTTTTTGCGCAAGGAACTTCAACAAAAAGGGCACATATATAAGTATTATCAGCATACAAGGCAAAAACAGATCAGTTCTTGAGATCTCTTTCAATGCTGGTTGGTGGGAGTTGGCCACAAAAATTGAAAAGTTCATTTATTACAGAGCCAACATATCAGTCAGCAAAAGTTTCAGGAGTATTGAAAAAGGGATCTCTTATGCAGAGATGGTAAGGAAGAGCAAATGGACTTCTAAACGGATCGATGCTGGCATCATAAGAGAGCAAGGGGACACCATTGTCATTGATGGAAAGACAGATAAAATTTGCAATGAGCTTTTAGCCAGAAGTCTTATTGACTACAATGATGGTCGCCGACGGTGGGTGCAATTTCATCTAGGGCAGAGGTAAACCAGTCTCGGATCAGACTGGTAGGCATCCCGTCACATTTGTAGTCACAAAATGTTTTCAGAGCAGTAGGTGATTTCTATGGTGAATGGGTGAAAACAAAGGAAGAAACAGAGCTCTGAAACCATCTAAAATGGGCTAGAATTCTTGTCAAAAATAACGGAAAACCCATTCCGAAGGAGGTGAAGATAGTCTTTGAGGGCTACGGGACATCGTACAAGTGTGGGATGAGACACCGACGAGATACTTTGTCGGAGAAGAAGGTACGGAAATCGCAGGTGAAAAAGGGGATTTTATTTCGACCCAACAGTTAATACACTAGGCTGATGATGTGAAACCCACACGTTTGCCTGCTGGTGAGTAATTATCACGTGGGACCCTCAAAAGTTTTTGAACTCAAAAATTGCACACGTGATCAGGAGTGTGAAAAAGGAAAAGAAATCAAAAGAATGGGCCCAGAGAAAGAGAGAGAAATAGATCTGAAAAGTTTGGGCCCAGATCCTTTGGCCCAAAATGTCAATTTTTTAAATGTAACGAAGCCCAAGAACGACGAAGTCCTTTATGAGCCTTTGTTCGATGAAATAGAAGCAAATTGTAGAGCTCTACGGGAGAAAGCCAACAAAGGAATCCTGATTCCAAAGAGAGGAGAACCGGAGAACAGACCTCGAAGCTGCAACTAGGGATGACGACGCGATGTCCATTATTCAAATAGAGGATGAAGTAGAGATGGGGCACAAATTGTAGAAAACTTGCAGCTGGGCCGTGTGGTGGAGTGTATTCTACCTCTAAATTCGGTGAATGAAATTCCTTCTTGGGTCCAACAAAACATTATCATACTCAAGTAAAGACTTTGGGGCGCATTTTGCTAGCTGTGAAGAAGCAGCATTGAGTCTTTTCATGACGATCGATAGCAGAAGGAAAATAATTGAAGAGGGGGCTAGAGCTCTACTTCCTATTACTCCAATAGGAAAGAGATTGAAAGAACTCAAGAAACTGGAACCAACGAGCAATTTTGTGAGCTATGGTACAAGAAGTGGGGGGGTTGCTTTCTAGATGTTTTAAATGAAAGTTAACATAGTTTCATGGAATGTTAGAGGCCTCAATGACCCAAGGAAGAGGCAGCAGATCCAAGCCATGATGAATAAATGGAGGGCAGACGTGTATTGTTTCCAGGAATCAAAAATTAATGGTGATATAAGTGGGATTGTGAAAGAATTATGGGCAAATAGGAGGGTTAGGTATGCATTACTTGAAGCAAGTGGGACAAGAGGGGGTATTATTTATCTTATTGGATAGTACTATCTGGGAGGGTGAAGTATGCGAAGTGGGGACTCACAGTATCTCTTGCAAGTTCACAGGGAAAGGTCAAGATTTTGGATGGCACTTATCAGGGGTATATGCCCTAAACGGTAGAGAAGAAAGAGAAGAAGTATGGGGGGAATTGGGGGCAGTGAGGGGACTATTCAGGGGACCTTGGGTGGTGGCTGGGGATTTTAACGTAGTGAGGTTTCCATCAGAGAAGAAACACTGTAACAGACTCAACAGGGCCATGGAAGAATTTTCCGAATTCATGGAGGATATGGAACTACAAGATTTACCACTGGTAGGTGGTAATTTCACTTGGAGGAGAGGGGGCAGCTTGGATATTGCAGCAAGACTTGATAGATTCTTGATTTCCGAGGAGTGGGAAGTTGCCTTTAGGAAGATCAAACAATCAATCTTACCTAGAGTAACTTTTGGCCAAAATTTTTTGCTGTTAGAATGTGGCAGCTGGGAGAGATCAAGCTCTTAGAAGTTGCCTTTAGGAAGATCAAACAATCAACCTTACCTAGAGTAACTTCTGACCACAATCCTTTTCTGTTAGAATGTGGCAGCTGGGAGAGATCAAGCTCTTAGAAGTTGCCTTTAGGAAGATCAAACAATCAACCTTACCTAGAGTAACTTCTGACCACAATCCTTTTCTGTTAGAATGTGGCAGCTGGGAGAGATCAAGCTCTTAGAAGTTGCCTTTAGGAAGATCAAACAATCAACCTTACCTAGAGTAACTTCTGACCACAATCCTTTTCTGTTAGAATGTGGCAGCTGGGAGAGATCAAGCTCTTACTTCAAGTTTGAGAACTGGTGGTTGCAAACTCAAGATTTTAAGGAAAGAGTTAAAGAATGGTGGAATTCCACAACTTTTGTGGGAAAACCAGATTACATCCTAGCTTGTAAATTGAGAGTACTGAAAGACAAGTTGAAAGGGTGGAGTAATACAGTACATGGCAACTTAGGTTTACAAAAACAAAGCATCCCCAATCAGTTAGCTGAGTTGGATTTGTTACAAGACCAGAGAAA
>DF357375.1:121786-133098 GCA_000787875.1 Solanum virginianum | reverse complement strand
CATCAGGAGCAAGCTACAATTTCAGAAGTGAGGAATGCACAAGGCTGGAATCTGTTTTTCAGAAGATTCCTAAATGACTGGGAGGTAGAGAAAATGATACAATTCTATAATACCTTGGAACAAGCACAGAATCTTAATTGCGAGGAAGACAGATTGCAATGGAAGAGGAACAAAGATGGTAAATTCAAGGTGAAAGCAGCCTACAAGATACTAGACACTTCAATTCATACCAAGGACTGGCCTTGGAAGATGATCTGGGTAGGTAAGATCCCACATAAGGTGGCCTGTTTCACTTGGCTAGTTGCTAAGCAAGTTGTATTGACTCAAGACAACCTTATGAAAAGGGGAAAACAGTTATGCTCCAGATGCTTTTTTTGTGAAGCTGAGACAGAGACAATAAACCATCTTTTCTTGCATTGTAAAGTGACTGAGCAGCTCTGGCAATGTTTCTTTAACTTGAAGGGGATCAGATGGTCTATGCCTAGGAATGCTGCAGAAGCTCTAGCATGCTGGAACAGAGATGGGAATCAATCAGAACAAAAGGAGAGATGGAAAATTGTCCCTGCTTGCATCTGGTGAACAATTTGGAAGGAAAGAAATCAGAGATGTTTTGAGAACAAATGTATCCCCTTCCAAAGTCTTAAAATAAACTGTTTAGCAACTTTATTTTTCTGGAGCACTAATTTTGTACCTAAGGATCTGGGGGAGATCTCTCTTTTCTTAGATAATTTGTGAAGATTATAGGTGATCGATCTTTTGGTGATCCTATACTTTTGATGTAATTGCTACATGAGTACACTATTGGTGTAGCTCATTTGTTTATAATACCAGTTAACTTTATCAAAAAAAAAACCTGAATTAACCGCGCAGCAGCAGTAGCTCGCCGAGTATAATTCCTCAACGCTCTCTCTTGTGAAATTTTTTCCAAAAGCACCTCCCTCGAAATCTCCTTCGCGCTTGAACCTCGTAATGAAACCTGATCAACACGGATAACAAAAATTCAAAAAAAATGATCAATTCGCCAATAACAACAACATGATGATGATGATGATGATGATTATGCATAATATAGAAAAACCTGGTTCTTTCGAGCTTCGCTCATGGCGGATTTTGAGATTTACAGGGGACAAAATGAATTTTGAGGGAAAACCTGAAATGAATTGAGAATATTTGGGATGTGATAAATTGGTTTAAGCGGGTTTTATTATTGACCCGATTTCTTTTCTTAACAGAAAAAATGTATATCATTTTCGGAAAATGGGTATATGCGAAATATATATTTCGTTCATTTTTATGTGTTCATATTTAACGATCAAATCAAATCGAGATAATAATAATAAAAAATAATTTTATTATTTTTTAATTATCATAACTTATTTAATATTAAGAAATAATTATAATATAAATATAAAACTATGATTTAAATTCAGATTATTTGAAAATTAAAGTTTTGTCTAGACTGTAATTTGAATTAGTGAAATTATATTTTTTTTTTAAATATAAAAATTTCACAAATTATGAGAACTATACAAAATGATTCAGTTCTTATACGAGCTCACCAAATGAGTAAATCATAATTCATACATAAGATATTGAAATATTTTTAAGGTGTTATCTTGATAAAAATCATATATCTCCTAATTTTTTCTTATAAATAAAAATGTGTGTGATTATAAATTTTCAAGTACACATAATTTTATAAAGATTCGCTAGTCAATAATAGTTATTATTTAATTTTTTTTCACATAATACACACGATCGCTTCACGTCGAGTATGAGTTTTTTTGGGTAAAAATTAAAATTATTGATCCTTTTTTTTACTAAATGTAAACTTATAGATCAAAATTTTATTTAAAAATTTAGAAATCATGATTTAGAACACTGACTAAAATCATAATTTTATATTGTATATTTTAATACTGATATAAAGTAACAGACTATCGTTTAATTTTCTAATTTGGACAAGTAAAATTAACTAATTTAGAACCTTATGGAAGTTAAGCCTCCATTTGACATAGATCAAAAGATGGATATATTTCTTTTTTTTTTGAAAAAAAAGTGAAAAAGAAGCTTTTCAATAATGTTAGACAATTTTAATTTTTGGTGCCTTTTTCTTTTTTCTTTTGAATTTTGTTTTGTTAGAAGAATTAGAACACTACACGACTTAAACTCATAATAATATGATTTAAATTAGACCAAATTATTTTTTAGAAACTCTTTTAATTTATTTCATTCTGATATTTTTATAAACTTTAGGGTAAAAAATTGTGAGGACAATAGTTATAAAAATAGATTGTATGTGTCATCAAATTAAAAATAAATAATTTCATGAAATCGATATCAACTCTTTACAAAAAGGGGAAAATTTAGATGATCAACCTTATTAAAATTGTTCTCATTAACTTAGAGAAAAAAAAATTAATATATGAGTTTTTTTTATTATTATTGTTTATTTAAACATGACTCAAGGTGGTTTTTGAGACGAAGATTTTCAGGAAACAGTCTCTCTACTTCTATGAAATAGTGATAAGGCCTGCGTACATTCTACCCTTTTCAGACCCCACTTGTGGATGTTGTTGTCGTCGTTAAACATGACTCAAGGTGTCCAAGACTTTTTGGGCAGGCTTTTTCGTTGGTTATGGCCCAATTTGGAGGGAAAAGGGCCCATTCACATACATTTGTGAATAGAAAAAGGCCCAATTTCTCATATTCAAGATAATCAAAAATATATTTATATAAAGTATCTTCGATATATATAATGAAATATAAATACATAAAAAGAGCGGTGAGCGAAATATGAGAAAGACAAATGATTAGTGTATTCAAGATACATGCAAATCATGCTTGGGTAGAACATGTCTCGGATAAATTATATCTAATTTGATTCGCATATATTTATGTGCCTCAGATATATATATCTAATTACGAAGTTTTTTTTTTTAAAAAAAGGCAAAATAAAAGACGTAAGTAAAATAAAATCCTCATTTTTCTTTTTCTTCCTGTTTTTAGTGGTGACAGAAAACGTATAAAGCAAAATAAAAGACGTAAGTAAACTAAATAAATAAATAAAGCAGTTGATTCGTCTTTACTTTTTTTTTTCCTTTATCTCAAAGTTTTGGAAAATAAATTCTGAGTATTATATTATACTATTAGTATATATTTTAAAAAGGTTTTGGAAGTGATAGGTGGCAATCAAAGAACAATATTTTGACACGTAATATGAATGCTTGTGTAAGAATTAAATCATTTGGACGGTTTTGTTTTTAATCACAACCAATATATATTTAGAAAGTTAAAAATAACTATTATTATGTTCTTATTCTTATTATAAATAAATCTTTTAAAATTTTGATGTTTGAATTTATTTATTTTTAAAATAATTTTAAAAGTTTTGATAGTGTCATGTAAATTGAACAATGGAATATATGACTATTTTTGAATTATTGATTAAAATTATCTTAGATATGACGTGTTACTACAAGTTTAAATTGACGTGATTGTGACTTAATTAAGTACAATTATTGAACATTCTGGTCAACATTTGGAGTATTAATTAATTGTTTATTAATTAGTGTATTAAAAACCTTTTTACGTGAGTTATGATAAAATTTGACATGGCAATGTATGATTTGTTATAAATCATCTCATTTATATTGTTGTTTTAGTTTTTTCTCATGTTTATTAAGAAAATAATGAGTACAAGATATAGTCTTAGAGTGCAAATTTAATGTTGCAGGGGATGAAACGGACATCGAAGTGAAGCTCGTCACTCAATCTATTTCCAAGAGAGAAGACTTTAAATATCTTGGGTCTATTATCCAGGGTAGTGGTGATATCGATGATGATGTCACATATCGTATTGGGGCAGCATTGATGAAGTGGAGACTTATCTCTGCAGTGTTGTGTGATAAGAAGATATCACCTAAGTTTAAAGGTAAGTTTTACAGGATGGTGGTTAGGTCCTCGTTGGTATATGGGGTGGAGTGTTGGCCAGTCAAAAACTCATATATCGAGAAAGTACAAGTTGCAAAGAGGAGGATGTTGAGATGAATGTGTGGACATACCAAGAGTAATAAGATTAGGAATGAGATCATTTGAGAGAAGGTATGGATGATCTCTGTGTCAAAGATAGTGAAGGAAGCGAGACTGTAATGACACGTGCAAAGAAGAAGTGTCGACGCTCCTATTGAGAGATGCGAGAAGTTGGATTTAGGAGTTACGTGGAGAGGTAGATGCAGACCGAAAAAATATTGGGGGGAGATTATCAGACAAAATATGACGCAACTCCATATTACCGAGGGCATGACCTTAGATAGAAAGGAGTGGAGGTCGCGTATTAGGGTGTAACATTAATAGGTTGGTAGGATGATGTCTGGCGTTGTGATATAGTAGGTTAGTAGGATTAGTCGTGTACTCGTGTCTTTATATCTTATATTGATTATTGTATGTCTCATATTTGTTTCTTGTATTATATTTATATATTATCATTTGTTTTTCATTTTAGTTATTTCTCTTTCATATCTAGCATCTTCTATTTATAGAGGCTGGGGCCTGAAATTTTTAAGCTGTGATAAGGTATGCATATATTTTACTCTCCCCAAATTCTACTTGTAAGATTTTACTGAGTATATTATTATTGTTGTATTCTTGTGTCATAAAGACAAATTAATTCTTGTCCTGAAATTTTAGAAAGACAATTATTTTAAGACACGTTTCTTACGTTTAGAGCAAGTCAGTAGTTTGATTGCCCAAAAAGAAAAGTTTAAATAGCACGTTAATTATTACTACATGATTAACTATACTAAGAATACTATATAAAATCCTCCAATTAATTAATAATTAATAATTAATACAAGTCTTCATCGTACTTTTGGTGTATTGTTTTTTTGTTTAACTATATTCAGATGGCGTAATTTTTTTAACAAAATATTATATTTGAAACCTTTGAGAGCAATAATTTAATTAACAGAATTATATGGTGATTAAGACATCATTCCTATCTTCTAAAAGTGCTAACAATAAGGTCATGGCCATGTCGCAATTAATAATTAAAACAAGCCAAAAGAGAAAATAAATTTAAAATAATATTCATCTTTGTTATAATTAATTATTTTTATATATATATATATATATATATATATATATATATATATATATATATATATATATATATGTATATATATATACACACACACACATATATATAGTCTAGTTAACATAATTGTTCCCTTTTAAATAAACATATCATAGTTTAAAAAGGCAAAGTTAAGTACAAATAATAATATGAAATACTTTGATCTTAATTGAACACGATTAATCCATGTAATAATCTTTTTCATATTTTTATTCTATTTTCTATCACGCATAAATAATATACACGTTCACGTCAAGACAAACGTTTTTTTGTTAGTTAACTATATTGAGGGTTCTTTTGTGAAAATTGAAATGTATAAATATATAGTTTTTATTTTCGAAAGATAACAATTTTATTCTTCTAATATATTTAGAGGTAAACTGACTAAGTTCGCTTTCTTATAACTACAACAATAACATATCCAGTTAAATTTCACAAGTGATGTCTGGAGAGGGTAGAATGTACGCAAATCTTACTGTTTTCTTATAACTATCTCATAAAATATAACACCGATTATTACCACCAAAAGACATTTGAGAAGTGAAGTAGCACCATATTATACAACAACAATATAGTCAGTGAAATTCTACAAGGAGCCCCTATACTATTTTAGGATGTCCAACAATACTTGTTTACTTTATGAAATCAAGAAATAATTTTACACTTAGTTCCTAATTTACCATTATCATTAATTATAGTCATTTCACTATTATATTTTTCAAGACATCATATTTATTATATTTAAAGGATAATTTGATAAAATTATTTCATCATTTACTACTTCTTAATCTCTGGGCCAAGTCAACAGGAATTATCTAAAATTGGACGAAGTGAGTAAGTATGAAAAAAATAAAAACCAACTAAAGTAAAAAGTAGCAACACCATATTTAGTATAGAGGACATAAAAGGGCTAACCTTGTATGAAAAAGGAAAATAAAAAAGTCAAAACAAAAAAATGTCATGATACATGTCCTATGTAAAATTTAGTACTCACCGTCTCAAATTAATTAATTTTTTGAGACTTTTTTTAATATTTAAAATAGTTAAATTATTTTTATATTTGTCCGTCATTTATTAAAGTTTTAAATTTTTCTAAGAGATAAATTACATTACATATTTATGATTTCACAAAAGGCAGTAGTGAAAAGTATGGTGTAAATTTTGTCTTTAATATTTTTCTTAATATGTATGTATTAACTTAAAAATTCAGTTAATATGAGACAGACGGAGTGCGTTAGAATTTTCCTTACTTGAGTCAAAATACATCAATGCAAATCTTTGAAAACAAAAAATACTTTCCTAGTAATATGAGTAGCCCCATACTAAATAAATTCCTGCCATAACATAATTAATGACAACAATTAATTATAAAACTTCAGGTTCCAAAATAGAAAAAAAAAACGAATCTATTAATTGCCTCCATTAACTTAATTAATTACCATAAAATAAAAAATTTCTACTCATTAAATAACTTTCACATTCATCCTTTCACTAACCTCTATTTTAATTAAATAGTCACCTCAAATATAATGAATTTGAGAGAGTAAAAAAAAAAAAAGGTAATTTTTTTTTCCTTATTTGTTTAGATTCTGATAAAGTAAATGAATTATTACTTGTTTTCTAATAGAAGAATATCGTGTATCCAATTAATTCAATAAACTAGTCAAAATTTGTCCAAGTTTATTTAGATTACTAATCAATATTACTAAAATAACTTTCCTTATATTGATTTTAAGTAATCTAATTATATAAATATTATAAATTAAACTTAAAAACACTAAAATAAAGTCATGAATATGTGTCAATTTCATTTAAAACACAATATCTTTGACGCGAAGCATAAATTTTTTAAAGCAAAATCATATATTTACTAAATATGAATTTTTTCTCGAGTCAAAAATTATCAAAATAAAATAATTTATTTTATTTTTCATAGAATAAGGTATATAAACACATTGTTTTTTGTAAAATTATATCAAAAATATTATCGATGGTGTCAACGAATAAAAATCTAAAAATTAATCCTTTTCCTTTTTTGAAAATATTTTAATTTTAATTTTTTATATGGTATGTTTAAAATCATAAAATAAAAAATATTTTTTAAAATTTTATGTTAAATTAGATTAAGTCAGTTTTTTTAAACGGAGAGAGTGACGAACTTTAATACAGAGGACGGTGATGAGGTTGGAAATTTGTTTTAAAGCCCATTAGTGTGCATTATTTTCTGGAAAATAAATAGAAAGAGGACAAAAATAGTGGAAAAAAAAAAACAAAAAAGGTTCTATTTTTGCATGAAAAATTCGAATATAAAGGATTAGGACGCTTGGCAGAATATTGCAACCATTTCTCACCAATTACTTCACTCTTTCTTTAAAAAATAAATTCTCTTTTTCTTCACTTTTCCCCAAGAAAATAAATAATTACACAACATATATATAATTTTTTTTAAAAAAAAATTCACTATAAAAGGAAGATTGTAATTATTATTAGTACATATACTATATAGTTTCATAGTTAGTAAATTTTTCTTTTTTTTTTGTCTGAAAAAAAAATGAAGATTTGTTCATCGTGGTGTACAAAATCAACATCAACAAGACTTTTATGTATTATGATTCCATTTATTTTGGTTTCTATTTTTTTTGCATTTGGGAATTCAAAAAATTCAGCTTTTTCTACTTCAACCTGGTTTTTCAGTTCAGGTAAATATTACTACAATAATATTGATGATTTTATTGGTGTAATAATGTTTTTGAAGGGTATTTTAATATTTTTTTCTGGTTTTTTTTAAAACAGGGAAAAATTATTCCGGCGGCAGTGAGCAACCGGAGTTGGTGGCGGTGGCGGCGGTCAACGGTGGCGCTGACCGTGAAGAGGCTATTTTGGAAGATTATAAGTTTAATAGTAGTAGTAATAATTTTTCTCCACTTACTGCTCAAGAACAAATTCAAGAAAATCAGCAACCAGTAAGTTTTATATTTATGTTTTTTGAAAAGAAATTGTTTATATTTTTAATGTTTTTTTGAAAGAATTCTGTGGGGATTTTTTTTTATTGCATGTACCTCTTTTTAGTATGTGGTTTTTTTGTTTCTTGAGCTGACGGTTTATTGAAAATAAATAAGGTAAGCTTAAGTACGCACTACCTTTTTCTGACCTCGCTCGTGGGATTATACTGATTTTTTTGCTTGATGATATTTTTTTTCCACTTTTTAAATTTCTGATTCTATTTTTAGTGTTTTTGAAATTATGCATGTACTTTTTTAAAATTTCCACTCTCAAATTTGAGCTTTCCTTGATTAAAATCTTAAATTTTAAAATTTTGGTGGAGTGGGAAGGAAAATTTAGAGTAATATTTTCAATTTTGTTTCCTTTTTATTTTTTTGGTAAAAAAATCAGAATTTTCCTATATTAAAAATTGGAAATCTTGATTTTGTAAAATTTATTAGAGTAGAAACAAAAAGGTAACTATATTTATAATGCACACATATTAAAAAAAATATTCAAAGACAAAATTTATATAATACTTTTCACTATTGCCCTTTGTAAAACTTGAATAAAATGAATGGGTAAATATGTAAAAAGTTTCAAACATTCTTTTGAACTTTGAACAATTGGACTATTTTGAACATTTCAAAAATCTCAAAAATTCAATTAATTTGAGACGGACGGACGGAAGGAGTAATGTTTTAGAAGAATTTTGGTGGCTTCTCCCTCTTTAGAACTTGGAAGTACTTTTTTTATCCAATGATAAGGAAAAAAAAAAGTGGAAGCCAAGATTTGTTGACTTTTTCTTTT
Source organism: Solanum virginianum (assembly GCA_000787875.1). Classification (NCBI taxonomy): domain Eukaryota; kingdom Viridiplantae; phylum Streptophyta; class Magnoliopsida; order Solanales; family Solanaceae; genus Solanum; species Solanum virginianum. The sequence continues at coordinate 124,172 of DF357375.1, read as the reverse complement.
GGACTTAAAACTTATATTGTTTCATTTCATAAATTTAAATCAAATATTAATACTCTAGAGAGTAGGTTTTGCGTACATCCTAACCTCGTCAGATCCTACTTGTGGTATTTCACTGTTGTTAATATTTGGTACTTATGGTTAGTGTGGGAATAATTTGCACGTGCTAATGAATAATTGTTTACGTATCGATGAGATAGTTTAAGTTATGTGATTTGGAAATTTCGTAGTGATCGTTGTGGACGTATTCTCCTTTTTTGGATCGATAATTAATATTTATGCCTCTTTTTTAGCAGGTTACTATACAGAAGAATGAAACTATTAACATTTCGTTGGAGAATCAACATGAGTTGCCATATTTGAATGAAATTCATGCTCTTCGAATCGAACCTAAAATCAAGAAAAAGTTTACCAATTTGGAGAAGTTAGAAGTCAAATTGGGGAAAGCTCGAGCCGCCATCAAAGAAGTCGCTACATTAGGAAATCAAACGGATGATCCGGACTATGTTCCCTCCGGTCCTATGTATTGGAATGCCAAAGCATTTCACAGGTATGGCTCCGTTTTTATTGGTTGTCGAGAAGTCTTTACTTGTTTTTTTTGGTCAGATATGATCGGTTAGTCCTATATTTTTGTCGTCGTTGTGATATGTGTTTGGATAATTCTGTTGAGATAGACATGTTGACGGAGTAGTATTGTAGTCTTTGCCGTAACGTAGCTGGAAATATGTTTAGTCGATATGTTCCAACCGGTCTAATGTATTGGAATGCGAATGCTTTTCATAGGTATGGCTCTGTTTTTCGATCATTATCAATATAACATGACTTTTATTGGTGGTCGAGAAGTCCTCTACTTTACTTTTGGGGTCTGAGATGATCGTTTGGTCGTATATTTTTCCATCATTGTCATATCTCTTATGATAATTCTGTCGAGGTAGACATTTTAATGGAATAGTATTCCAGTCGTTACCATAACATTGCTGAAATATGTTTTAGTCAAGATGGTTCCGAACTGGTATGTCAATGATTTTCATTGGTATGGCTCTGTTTTTCGATCTTTTTCTCGATATAACATGAATGTTTTTGGCCATATGATCTAATTGACAGCTTGTTATCGATGGGTCTCTTTTGTTTTTGCCCGAAATGATCGTTTAGTCCTATATTTTTCCTTCTTTCTGATAGATAATTCTTTTGAAGGAGACATGTTAATGGAACAGAATTTATTCATTCTTTGCCATGACGTCTGGTGGAAATACGTTTAGTCGTTGTTCCCCTTCTTTCAACAGGAAAAAAAATCGTTGTCCTTGTAACGTTAACTGTTGATGCACGGAGTATGTTGTCCCGTATAATTTAGAAACAAATAGAGTCAAATTAGTCTGATTATACAGTAGAACAACAACATAAGAACAACAACATACCCAGTGAAATCCTTCAAGTGGGGTCTGGGATTTATTCCGAAGCTAATGTTTTTGTTTGCAACTTCAGGAGTTACTTGGAAATGGAAAAACAATTCAAGATTTTCGTGTACGAAGAAGGAGAACAGCCTATTTTTCACAATGGTCCGTGCAAAAGCATATATGCGATGGAGGGTAACTTTATTTATCAAATGGAGACGACCAAATTCCGGACTAGAGACCCCGAGAAAGCTCATGTCTTCTTTCTACCTATCAGTGTGACGGCGATAGTTCACTTCATATATGATAGGAACTCCAAAGAACATTGGAATCCGATGAAACAAACGCTTACGGATTACATTAATCTTGTTTCTGGGAAATATCCTTATTGGAATCGAAGCCTTGGCGCAGATCATTTCTTGCTTGCTTGCCATGATTGGGTAAGAATCTTACGTCTTCTCATCACTCCTACGTACATTGATTGCCATGATTGTTAACTGGAATAATGATGATCTTGTAGGGGCCTGAAATTTCAAAGGCTGTTCCTGAGCTATTCAAGAACTCAATTCGAGTATTATGCAATGCTAATACCTCGGAAGGATTCAAGCCTTCTAAAGATGTATCCTTCCCGGAGATTCTCCTTCCAGGAGGTACGATGGATGGCCTGATCGGTGGTCCATCTCCGTCCCATCGTTCAATCTTAGCGTTTTTTGCTGGAGGGCTTCACGGACCTATACGCCCTCTACTTCTCGAGCATTGGGAGAACAAAGACAATGACATCCAAGTCCACAGGTACCTACCAAAAGGCGTCTCGTATTATGGTATGCTCCGGAACAGCAAGTTTTGCCTTTGTCCTAGTGGTTACGAGGTAGCTAGTCCGCGAATGGTTGAGGCACTCTACACGGGATGTGTCCCCGTCCTCCTTAAGGACCATTACGTCCCACCATTTAGCGACGTTTTGAACTGGAAATCGTTCTCGGTTGAAGTCCCCGTCGATC